>JABUQX010118666.1:0-25267 GCA_015478945.1 Trachelipus rathkii | reverse complement strand
AAGAAGAGAGATTATCTATATTCTTTCATAACCTCATTCCTATCACAAATTTTTATCAGTTCCCCCCTGACAAGGAGAACACTTCCATGCCGATCCTCTGGCTATCATATGAAACCATCACTTTAACTCATTAATCTTACACACGCTTCATTATTGTCCAATAACATATTTTCGATTCATTCAGAAGCCTACCTACCAACACCGTATATTCATACCTCTGCTATAGGCTTCCCCTAGTTATCCTGTCATACGCCTGCTGCAAATTCATGAAACCTAAAATACAATTTATTCTTCTCAATCAGTTTGTGTTCAGTTTACAAATTTGATCGACACTACATCACATCACACACCACACCACACATCACACCACACACACCACACCACACACACCTACATTAGAGTCACATTTAACAATACACACACATCACAACACACCAGCACACACGATATCGCCTTTTATCGATTATATTATATATAACTATATATATATATCTATATTATATATATATATATATGTTATATGATACTAATATATAATTATATAGTATATTATATATCAAGTTTGTTAGATGGGGTTATGATAAGAATTGAGGTGGGATGCAAGGAAGATGGTGTTAGAATGTGTGGAAGAATGGAGTTGAGTGCGATGGGCCGCTACTATTATATTGCGGAATGCTTTGGTTCTGTGGGCGAATGCCTGGAAGAGAGTTGTTGAGATGGGATTGGTAGAGAGTTTGGGCGCAGGGTGTGTAAAAGGAGGGCTGAATAGTAAATCGTGGGATAAGACGGTAAGGTTAATTGGGTTGGTGAGGTGAGTGACACTCCTGCAGTGTGAAGTTATGTTTTAGAGGTGAGCCAGCTAGCAACAGTGTCCCTGGAGTTTAAATTATTTAGGTTCAGTATGTTGGCATGAGAAGGGAACGTGACGATGCAGAGTGTAGAGGAAAGTTGTGAATGGCAGGAGGTGGCTCGGTGCAATTAAATCGTTGTGAATGCTAAGGGGACTAATCTTGAGTGTGCTATAGGTCTTTCATGAGGGTAATTGTTGTTGACCATGTGGTTCATTGTATTGGTCAGTGAGACTATGGTCTGGAATAAGAAGTATAGATTCTAAAGTACAATGTGTTTCAGATGGACTAATCTTAGGGTGTGCTAGGTGTGAGAAGAAATTGATAAAATGAGAGGAATGAACGAATTAGAGAGTGGTGTGGTGTGAGAAGGGGTAAATGAGAGAAAAATGAAAGTATGTGAGATGCGTTTTTGGTCATCGGAAAAGGATGATTGATAGTTTGGTTGTTAAAGCGGGATGTATGAGTGGTGAGTGGTGTTGGCGAATCCGACCGGCTGGGAGAGCGAATGAGAAAGTGGATTGAGTCGGTGAACGAATGTCTGAAGGAGGAGATAATGTGAGTTTGGCAGAGGCGAGAATAAAGGTTGTCATGATAGGAGAGAAGGCGGGGTTTTTGTTATGGGGGATGGTTGTGGCCACCTGGGCCAGGGATGAACCTTACATTGACGAGCCGATATTACATAGTTGAGGGTCCGTCGCTGTCCCATGATGCTCTAGGGTGGATTTTCTGTCTGTTGACGAGCTCTCACTAATTTAATGATATATATAAAAAACCCAAAAAGAGGGCGGTGAACGGCTGGGCTTTTGCTTTTCGGACGTTTGTCATGTTTCCTCTACAACCTACTCTTTTCTTTTCCGAGGTGCTTGTACAGCACTTTACTGCAATCTTGGGGCAAAAGAGGAAGGTGAAGATAAGAATAGAAAGAAATATTATTATATATAATATATATATATATATATATATATATATTATATTCATATAATATATCTATTATTTATATATATATATATATTATATATTATATATATATAATATTATATATATAATATAAATAGTATATATAGGAATTAACGTGTTAATGAGTTCTGTGGTGTGAAAAAAGACTTAAATGTAAATCAGATTATATTATGATGGTTTGGTCATATGGAAAGGATGGATAATAGTCGGTTGATTAAGTGAATGTATATTGGTGAGTGTACTGGAAATAGACTTGATGGGAGATTGAAGAAAAAGTTGTTTGAGTCTGTAGGAATGCGAGTTTGGCATAGGTGTTAAGAAAAGTTCATAATTGGAGTGAATGACGTGATTTTTGTGAGACGGTATGATTGTGGGCCCTGGCTCAGGGGATGAACTCTTCAAATTAACGAGATAGCACAGTAAAGGTCCTTCGCGACGATTTGAAGCTCTAGGGTGGGTGTGTGTGTGTGTGTGTTTTTTTTTTTTTTTTTTTTTTTTTTTTTTTTTTTTTTTTTTAAGTTGCGACGAGCTGTCACTTAAGTGTGTGGGGAGCTTTCCTTTTGACTTACGTCATGTACTTTTACTTAGCTATTCAAATTTTCGTGCATGTTACGCGCACTACTGTCAGGTGTATGAAATGAAGGGAGGATAAAGAAATAAAGACATCCTGGAAACTGATAAAAAGTTTTGTTCTGTATTTGAAACAATACTTTTCCTATTTTTGGATTAGGAATTAAAAAGTATTGGTACCAAATTTTAAGTCAGTTGATGATTCTTAATTGACTATTATTATTTATTGTGAGCAATGCTACGATATTGATTTACTTAATTATCCTTTTTATTTAGCGTTTAATAACTACTTAATTTAATTAAATAAAATAATGAGAAAAATAAACTAAAGCCGTGGGCACTCTTAAACTTATATATTATAGCAAGTCGCTATAAAAATAAAAATATATGTTAGACTATTTTATAGATAAATAGAATATCTAACCAATATACTACAAGTTCTAACAATCTCTAATGCCTAAACCTTCCCACATATCTTAACCCAACTCTTTCTTTCCTTTGATTCAATCTACAATCCATCAACACCTTCACCTGAAATTGAAGAGAACATAAGATCAATTTAATCAATTATTATTATTATTGAATTATTGATTATTGATTATTATTATTATTATTATTATCATTATTATTATTATTATTTTTTATTATTATTATTATTATTTTTTTTTTATTTTTATTATTATTATTATTATTATTATTATTATTATTATTATTATTATTGTTATTATTATATAAATTTTCTGGAATCACCCAACTTTGCCTAATGTCAAAATAATAAAAGCTAAATATTGATGTTCTGTTGAGCTCATCCCTATTGCTCAGGTTTTATCATTATTATTTGTTTTTGTATATTTATAATATTATTGCCTCTACAAGTTGGACATCTCCATCCTCTATAGTGTGCCAAATGAGAATTACACCGTCTCTTGAAAGTTTCTTTTCCATCCCACTGAGATATTCATGCATATTCAATGCCGGTTTACACTGATGGCTCTGAGATAAATGAGGGAGTGGCATCTTCAGCTGTCTCTCTGGATTCTACGGTCTTCCCTTACCCTTTCTCCCAGTTCGCCCATATCTATGATATAGTTGATAGCATTACCTTGACCATTCGATGAGAAATCCCTTGGCATTCATCATTCGAACTCATTTGCTTCTAAACATGAAAAGAAAAAGAACTGACGTTCTGCTGGGCTCCTTCTCTCGTGAGTTTCCAAAGAAAGTAAACAGGCAGATAGGCTGACTACCACAAGGTTACCTCTAAGAAGTACATACCTCGATACAGCAAGTGAAGCCATCTGCCCACTGCTGATTTTTGTGCTTTTCTACGACGGGGAATTCCGCACATGTTGGGAGGAGGTTCCACATTAGAGAATTGATCATCTACATTTATTCAAAGGAAAGTTATCTTAGCTTGCTTATGTATTGGTCATACAAATCTTACGTACAGTATGCCTAGTACCATATGCCAAGAAATGATTCACTACTTTGTCCATTCTGCTTGTGGTGGGTTCGATTCTCCACAATATGTGGTGGGGTTCGATCCCGTTCACTATTTGTTTTAGTCGTGAGTCTCTTAACGGAAGAATAAAACGCAGGAAAAAAAAGAAAACACCGAACAACCAAAACCAATAAGAATTTATTAAACAAATTTCAAAACAACCAATTTTGATACAGGCCGATACCGATACCACTATCTAAATAACAAATAATGACACTGATCCACTCCGATACCGATACCGTCCGATACCGATACTCACATACCTTAATTCTACAATGCAATAAAATAATACCTTAATCCTACAATGAAATAAATAAATACCTTAATCCTAAAATAGATAACCGTAATCCTAAAAAATATAACCTTCAATTGCTTCAGAATCTCAAGAACATCATTGAGTATAACATATATAACATATATCTAAAAATTACAAATTATATTTTAATCTCTTAATTATTTTTTATCTTTACTGCATATAATAGTTGGGGGGGGGGGGGGGGGAACATTTAGTGTCTTCTAATTTTTTCTTTCTATCTATAGTTCTTTCAATTTTATCAATTTTCAACGTTTTTAATTTCTTAATTATTCTCTATTTTCACTTTATATAATAGTCTTTTTCTATTTAGAACTTTCAAATAATTTCTTTTTATTTCAATTTATTTCTGTTATATAATAGTCTTTTTCTATTTTTCTATTTAGAATTTTCAATAAATAATTTCTTTTTATTTCAATTTATTTCCGTTATAATCTTCAGTTTATTATATACAATATTTCCAATGTTCTCCTGCGGAGTGCGCAGATCAGCCGTCGATCCAAGTCGAGCCGGGGTTTTACTCCAGTAAAAGGCAGCAAACAAAAAAAAGCCAGGAAAAAAAAAACTGGAGAAGAGAAAAAAACATTCTGACCATTATGAAACTTAGCAAAAATAAATATAATAAATAATAACAATAATAGAAAAAAAATCATTCAAAGTTTGTTACTTTAACATTACAATTCTATTACTAGGTTCATTCATTAAATTAAATAATTAAATTAAATAATGCCTTAAAGCAAATAATGAAAGCAAAGCCATAAATTAAATGATGCAATCAAATTCATAAAGCAAATAATGCAATTGAAATCAAATTAAAATTACCTAAATCATCAAATCAAATAATGCATATAAATAAATAAATATCCCTTACCTGGATAATCATCCAGTTTTTTTTTCTCTATAAAATTCCGATTCCTGACTCTTCAAGCCCTGACAATCCGTCAAACGAAACAAAAGAAAAAACAGCCAACTGAAAAAACAATTACACCTTAAAGATTTTCACTCCTTTACCATAAATAAATAAAATGACCATAATGATAATAATAATAATAATAATAATAATAATAATAATAATAATAATAAGAAATAAATAATTCCTACCTCACTCTGGACAATCAAGCTTGTTCCTTCCCTCAGGCTGAGTAGGGAGGAGCACACCAGTCTTCAAACCAAACACAAAACCAAACCCTTTGAACGGACGAAGAACAAAACTAAAAAAATAGAAAAAACGAACCTTTAAAAACTAAACACATTCGCTTCACACACATTACATAATAATAATAATAAAAATCAATAATAATAATAATCAGTAATAAAGGAATAAGCAATAAAAATAAAATAAATTATAAGATAAAAAATATTATATATATTACCTCTCTCTCGTCAAGCGTGAAATCGTCAATCTTCTCGTGTGCACCACCACAGTCATCCAAAACATAAGCCAACAATTATTTAAACAAAAAAAATATACCCTCTGGTAGAAACCACTGTGCTTCAGCACTCGGGTATAAAACTGGAAAAGAAAAAAAACTAAGAAGTCAACAAGTCAAAAAAAAAACAGTAACATCCAACACACACTCTACTTGCATCCTAATAGGAAATTCGGAGCTCCGCGCCGCGAGAGAAAAAGAAAGAAACAAGGTAAACCAACAACCGAAGATAAATAAAGAAACGATAGCGGCCAGTAATCTTATCAAGTGAGCTCGTCACCCCCCACTCTGATTCACACACCATACACTCCCTCAATCACTCATCTCACAATCCCTCATTCCTCAGCTTCACAATCATAATGAATATAAACTACCTTTTACTACCCTTTTAACGTGCTTTATCCCCTATGCAGGTGGTAACACCAGATGACCACAGGAAATCGAACTTTAAGGCCAGCTATCCCAAACCAGCACCACCAACGTGTTCACAGTCTTGTTTTAATTCTTGCCCCCAGGTAGATAAAAAATAAATAATAATAAGCAATGAAGCAATAAAGCAATATGATACAAACAAACAAAAATAGACTTTCTTCACATACCTGGACATCCTTTGAATTCAAAGTGGCCTGCCTGACTATCATTCATCTCGGACTTATACTTTAAACATACTTACCTACCTACAGATCACCACATCCCTCCCACCTAAGTTTGTATCATATTTGAACCAACCACACCAACTATCATTCATCATATATTCCATTCTTCTATAATCCCTTCTTCATAACCCAATCATACTCTTCTACTCGACCTCTACTCCGCGTGCACGGCCTCCTAATTTCCTGAACTTCGTCCCTATTTTCACTTTCAACTTTCTCAACAACAACCAATTCATTCACTACATTCATCCCTTCTAACCTACTTATCTCCCTTGAAATTTCCGAAATGTCTTTACCAATCTCTCTCACCATTGCATTCGCTTTTATCTCATTCACCACTTCATCCAATTCCATACAGAATTTATCCACATCTTCCACTCTCATATTCACACTCCTATCCCTAACATCTCTCAATCCTGCTAGCACACTTTCGCTCTCATCTAATGGAAACTTACACACAGTATACGTACTTCTTTTCAAACTCTGTGCATTTTCTCCATGATCCCACCAAAATCCCGAAAAATACTCATCATTTTCATCGTCCTCATCAAACAATCTTTTCAATGTCCCTGATTTACTGCCTTTACGTCTCTTTTTCCTTATTTTCTCAACCAACACTAACTCTTTCCCTTTCAACCACAGGTCATCCACTCCTTCCACATTCTCGTCCCTTTCATCGTCATTCACCAAAAACTCATATACTGGGTGAGCCTTCAAATATCCAGGCGGCTCCCTCCATGGCCTCAACTGCATCTGATGCGCTCTAAACTCATTCACAATACCATCCTTCTCACTCGCTAACACATAACTAACCCCATTCGACCAAACCTTTTTCACAATATACGGCCCCTCAAACTTCTCTCTCATCTTACTCACATTCAAACGCCCTTTCACAATCACCTCTTTCAAAACTTTATCCCCTACCTCAAAACTAGCAAACTTCAAACTTCCTTTTCTCCACACTTCCCTATCACTTTCAGGCAATCCCAACCTAGGTTTCACAAACTTCTCAAAATTCATCACATACATACACGGAGACATACCAGTTGCCCTATGCACAGTCATATTATACGCCCACAACACTCTTCCCAGCCAATAATCCCAATCATTCTCCTTTTCACTCATCATTCGCAACATCTCGCTCAACGTTCGTACTGTTCTCTCAGCCAAACCATTCGAACTAGGCATATAAGGGGTTGTTCTCACATGCTCAATTCCCCAATCACTCAACATTTCCTCAAACGCCTGCCCTACAAACTCTGGTCCATTATCGCTCAACATTCGCTTCGGTTTACACACACACACATTGGCAACAATACTTCTCTCACTACCTTAGCCACATTCGCACTAGTTTTATTCTTTACAGGCACAGCATACGCAAACTTACTCTTATGATCCACCATCACAACCATTCCTACATACCCACACGCGGTCACTGGTAACGAAACACAATCAATCACCACTAACTCAAAAGGTTCACTCACGTCCATTCGCAACACAGGAGGTTTCACATACATTCTCTGATACTTCCCTTTCTGACATTCCACACACGTAGTCGCTACATCATTCACGATCTTTCGCAACCAAGGATTAAACACTCTCTCTTTCATACATTCCCATAATTTAAATTTCCCCATGTGTCCATACTTACGATGGATCACTATAGCCATCCCTACAGCTCCAACCACAGAAAACACTGGTACATACAAATCATCCTCTCGCACTTTCCTAATATAATAAACCACATTCGCACAAACCACAAACTTTTTCGCAAATACCCTAAAATCTTCTATCAACTGATCCCATCTACACACTTCCTTACCTGACAAGATGCATTTTCGCAACTCACATACCATAGGACATTCCTCTTGCATTACTTCAATATCGTTCATACTTAGCAATTCTTCATCCCCCACACCAACTCTCACCATTCCCACAAATCAGCCACACACACATCCCCCTTCTGCATTCTAACTACCTCTCGATTCCCTTTCAACAATCTTTCATTCCCTACATCTACGGACAACCCATTCATTCTTAAAAAATTAATCCCAAACAGAAAACAATAAGGCATTCGTTCTTCATCAAGCACAACAAACCTATGTTCCACCCTCCCCAATGTTCCTATCTCTACTTTCAGCAAAACCTCTTCTAAAGCTACTATCTCCCCTGACCCAATCCCCTTTATCTTTACACTAGTATTCCTCCTAGGAATCTGCCACGTCACTCGCTCAATCTCTCGTACCACAGATGCATTCACTAAAGAAATCTGAGCCCCAGTATCAATCAATCCACAATATACCTTGCCATCCACCTGCACTTTCACTTTCCATTCTTCCACTCTTCCCATGCTCACAATACACTAATTCTTCAATTTCACCCCTGGACAAATCATTTTCACATCCTCATCATCCTCAATAATACACTCTTCCACTTCCCTTTCCAACACATACTTCCTATCATAACTCTTTTTCTCTATTACCCAATTATAATGTACCCCACTCAAACACTGTAAATGCAACTCATTTTCACTTTGCCTATCAATACCATCATTCCTATAAATAACCGGTTTCTCGCCACCGAAATGCACACACACAACTACCTTAAATAACTTGCTCACAACAATCAACACCTCTTGCAATGGACTCACACCCACAGTACACATAGCCTTCAACTCCTTCATATACTGTCTCACCTTCCTAATCCCTATCTGCTCAGGTTTCTTACACACTTCAGTCATAACTTCCTTCCGCAACTCTTCTATACTCTCAGGCACTCTCGATATCAAACTATCCTTAGCTAAATCCTTTAAACCATACAACACACTTTCAAACATAGAATCACCCCCACCTCTACTTTCTTTCCCTTTCATTAATCCCTTAGGTAAATACTCTGGATCTATCACTACTCTTTCATCCATTCTTTCACTCCCAGGCATTCTTGACATTAAATCTGCTATTACATTTCTTTCACCAGGGACATACTCAACCACATAATCAAAATCACTCAAATCTTCCAACGTCCTTGCAAGCCTGCTATCAACCGTCCTCATTCGCTGCAAATACACTAAAGGTTGATGATCCGTTCGCACCACAAACTTGACACCATACAAAAACGGACGCAACGACTTCAGACAAAACCTCAAAGCAGCCAACTCTCTTTCAATCGTGGAATACTTTCGCTCCGTCATACTAAACGCTTTCGAAACATATGCAATCACTCGTTTTCTTTCAATCCCGTCAATCACTTGCTCTTGCATCAAACAACCTCCCATACAATACCCACTTGCATCCGTATACACTTCCAGTGGCTTAGC
Source organism: Trachelipus rathkii (assembly GCA_015478945.1). Classification (NCBI taxonomy): domain Eukaryota; kingdom Metazoa; phylum Arthropoda; class Malacostraca; order Isopoda; family Trachelipodidae; genus Trachelipus; species Trachelipus rathkii. The sequence continues at coordinate 15,673 of JABUQX010118666.1, read as the reverse complement.
ATCCTCACTGTAATCAGGGTACGCTAATTTCTACATCTTTCGCAACTTCTGCTTTCAACTTTTCAAACGCTTCATTCATTCTGTCATTCCATTTCACAATCGTACTCTTCTTTTTACCAGTCCATTCAGTCAAAGGTTTCATTACACCAGAACAATCTTTCATAAACTTCCTTCCAAACTCTACCAAACCTAAAAATCCCCTCAACTCTCTAACATTCCTAGGTCTAGGAAAATTCCTAACTTTTTCAACAAACTTTTCCGCTTTCTTCAACCCAGTCGCACTAACCTTGTGTCCTAGAAAAAATTCAACCTCATCCGCAAACCATTCACATTTCTCAACTTTCACTTTTATACCCACATCCTCCAACTTTTTCAACACATCATTCACTAACTTCAAATGCTCAGAGAAAGTCTCAGTCATCACTAATATATCATCTATAAACACCATCACATTCTTGCTAGGAAAATCATTCATAACCACATTCATCGCCCTCTGAAAAGCTGCCGGAGCATTGGCCAACCCAAAGCTCAAATTCCTAAACTGATAATGCCGCTTAGCAGTCGAAAAAGCAGTCACACACCTACTATTCTCTTCCACTGGCATCTGATAATATCCACGCACCAGATCCATTTTCGTAAAGACTTTCATCCCATACATACTATACACACATTCTGACACTACACACATAGGAAACCTATCTTTCACCGTCTTTTCATTCACCTTACGATAATCAATACATAACCTCAATCGTCCATCAGGCTTTCGCACGGGCACAATCGGGCTATTCCAAGGACTTACACTCTCTTCCAACACACCTATTCGCTCTAACTCTTCACACTGCTCTTCAATCTCATTCGCAACTGGGGGAGGAAAGTGACGAGGTCGCTGGTATATGGGGGTATCTTCCGATAACACAATACGGAATTCAGGCAACTGCGCCCTCCCAAAATCCTCATCGCCTTTGCTTAGCGCTTCCCTCCTTTCCCACAACATTCGTACAATCTTTTGTCTCCTTACTTCATTCAACCCTTCCCGGAAATCTCACTTTGTCAACCATTTCATCATACACCCAATCCTTCTTCTCAATATCACCAGCAAAGACACAGCATTCATTCCCTCTCGAATGCTCTACAACCAAAACCGAATACAAACTGCCAACGACATCACCAACCCTTATACCTCTCACTCTCTTCTTTTTCACATCAGGCACCTTCTGCAGACATACCCTAGGATTATTCATATCTAATATACCGTCAAATACATGCGCTACCCTTTTCACCCTATACCTAGCATCATAACCATCCACCAGAAACATGCTATTCTGGTCTACATCCACACCTACATTTGTATTCCATCCTACTTTCACACTCACTACTCCATCAGTTTTCAAAGACATATCTTCCAAAGCAAACACTTCCACACCTTTTACCAATTTCACTTTCACATCCCCTACCTTATTCACATACATCTGACATCTCCCCTCTTTATTCATCTTTTTCTCTATCATCATCCGATCCGGATGGATAACTATCCCATTCACACTCAAAAACTTATAACCTAGCAACACATCATACTTCTCATTTATACTGTTAATCACATAAAAATCAGTCTCTTCCATACCTATTCCACCAATCCTAACACTCTCCCTAAATTTAGTCACTACCGGTATCAACATGTTGCTTATCCCCTTAATATTCCCCTTTCCTGACTCTTTCTGGTCCTCCCTTATATTCATTCTATCATACGCACTTTTATACACTACACTGACCATACACCCAGTATCAATCAAAGCTCTCACCTCAATCCCTCCACAATAAACTTTAATACTCATGCACTCATCCACCTGACCAGCCAAAAACACATCCATATTCACACCATTTCTCACCACTTGCACTCCATTCACACATGAGGGCCCACCATCTGTAAACCCTTCCCTTCCTCGTTTCCCGGCACAGTCCCCCTAACCTGATTATTCAGATTATTCATACTCACCATGTCATTCACATTCACAGTCCTATTACTGGTTACTGCTGCTGCCGGAACAATATTGGCAGTACCCCCACTACTAGCCATAGGCCTACTGCCTTCCCCACCAATCACTCCCTGGTACCCCGGATTCATACTTCCCTGACGTCTAATACTCCAGCACATTCCAGCTAAATGCCCCATTTGCCCACATTGAGTACATGTATTCCGAGGAACCCTACACATTCTTGAAAAATGCCCCTCAATTCCACAATTCCCGCATACAGGCTTTCTCACTCTTCCACCTTGTTGACAATCACGAGCCCAATGGTCCATACCTCCGCACCTCCTACACCCAGCCCTTTGCGGGTCTGTGCAGTTCATGGCCATATGGCCCACTTGCCCACAACTGAAACAAGCTCCATTCGCCCACCTGCATTCTGATATCATGTGTCCCATCTTACCACATCTGAAACACTTCACGTCCTTATTACCTACGTTCTCTCTGTTCCCGATCACATTTCCTCTCACATTCCCTTGGTTATAACCCCCTCTATCATTCACTTGTGCATTTACATTACCCCCCATTGGTCTACTTACATACACATCACCCGCATTCACCTGTCTATCATTACCTCCACCCCCATAAAAATCCTCTAAGAACTTCACCATCACCTCATAGGGGTTGGCTCTCAGAGCATCTCTATATGACCTGTACTGAGGTGGTGGTGAAGCCCTTTCATTCACTCCCCTGCCACTGTAAACATCGCGTCTTTCATTCTCCTCTCTCTCTCTTTCATTCGTTTCAAACTCTCTATCCTCTACTATCTCCAACACATCCTTCCAACGTAGTCGCTCTCCCGCCCATCTCATTTTCTCCTTTCTCCTTGCATTTATAAATTCCGCCACTGCGGATGGAATAGTTTCTAAAAACTTCTTCAATAACCTTTTATTATCACTCACATCCTCATTCCCAAATTTCATTCGCGCCAACGTTTCCAAACGATGTGCATACATATCTAATCTTTCACTCTTTCCCCTTCTAGCTTTATCGAAATCATGCACTTTTCGATATTTTACCCCTCCTTTCACTCTTTCCACTTGTTCCAATATTCTCTCTTTTACCACTTCATACCTCGGCTCACCCATACTAGCAATCGCCTTATAAAAATCAAGCATTCGTCCTTCCAAAAACTCCCCTAACTCTTTCACCCAAAACACTTTATTTTCATCGAATTTGTCCTTACAGTATCTTTCATACTCCAAGAAAAATTCACCCACATCCTTAGTCCCGTAAACATTATATTTGTTGATTTTAGGAATGTCCCTAATCAATACACTCTTAGAAACTCTGACGTTGGAGGAACTGGACGAGTCCTCTGACCTGGTATCGTCATCATCATTCACTCCCACTTCCTCAATCGTACTGCTGTATAAAGAGTCTATACTCTTACTCTTAGCTAGCACTCTTCTTTCATGCCTTTTATTCTTTGACGTCTTCTTCTTCTTCTTATCCTTTCTCTCTTTCTTCTTGTCTTCTTTCACTCTCCTCTCATCCTTCTTCTCATTCAAACCATCTACTCCATCTAATCCATTCACAACCTGTCCACCATTCCCTTTCACATTATCTATTTTATCTACTATCCTAGGAGTAGAGGTTACCTTCTGTTTTTCACCTTTCTCCTCAATCACTTTCGCAAATCTCTGATTTAATAAGTCATCCACACGAGAGGCCATTAACTCATCCACTCGTGAAGAAATTTTCTCTTCCATTCTCTCTTCCATTCGTCTTTCCATCTCTCTCATTCCTTCTGACAATACTCTCACTCTATCAATTAAATCTTCATTCTCTTTTTCCTTCTTTCGAAATGCTTCCTTCCATCTTTCAACCTCTAACTTCAATTCCTCTACTGTACTCATCCTTACTGTCTATTTGTCCCCTTTGTCCTCCGTCAAGAAGGCCCCACGTTGGGCGCCAGAAAAATGTGGTGGGTTCGATTCTCCACAATATGTGGTGGGGTTCGATCCGCGTGTCACCTATTTGTTTTAGTCGTGAGGTCCCTCTTCAACGGAAGAATAAAACGCAGGAAAAAAAAGAAAACACCGAACAACCAAAACCAATAAGAATTTATTAAACAAATTTCAAAACAACCAATTTTGATACAGGCCGATACCGATACCACTATCTAAATAACAAATAATGACACTGATCCACTCCGATACCGATACCGTCCGATACCGATACTCACATACCTTAATTCTACAATGCAATAAAATAATACCTTAATCCTACAATGAATGAATAAATATCCTTAATCCTAAAAAATTAACCTTAAATCCTAACAAAATATAACCTTTCAATTGCTCAGAATCTCAAGAAACAATATCATTTGAGTATAACATATATAACATATATCTAAAAAATACAAATTATATTTTTCTCTCTTAATTATTTTCTATCTTTACTGCATATAATAGTTGGGGGGGGCGGGCCACGTTTAGTGTCTTCTATTTTTTTCTTTCTATCTATAGTTCTCTTATTTTCAATTTTTTTTATCAATTTTCAACTTTTTTAATTTCTTAATTATTCTCTATTTTCACTTTATATAATAGTCTTTTTCTATTTAGAATTTTCAAATAATTTCTTTTTATTTCAATTTATTTCTGTTATATAATAGTCTTTTTCTATTTTTCTATTTAGAATTTTCAAAAGCTGTAATTTCTTTTTATTTCAATTTATTTCCGTTATTTCAGTTTATTATATACAATATTTACAATGTTCTCCTGCGGAGTGCGCAGATCAGCCGTCGATCCAAGTCGAGCCGGGGTTTTACTCCAGTAAAAGGCAAACAAAAAAAAAAAGCCAGGAAAAAAAAACTGGAGAAGAGAAAAAAACATTCTGACCATTATGAAACTTAGCAAAAATAAATATAATAAATAATAACAATAATAGAAAAAAAATCATTCAAAGTTTGTTACTTTAACGTTACAAATTTCATTAAATTCTCAATTCATTAAATTAAATAATTAAATTAAATAATGCCTTAAAGCAAATAATGAAAGCAAAGCCATAAATTAAATGATGCAATCAAATTCATAAAGCAAATAATGCAATTGAAATCAAATTAAAATTACCTAAATCATCAAATCAAATAATGCATATAAATAAATAAATATCCCTTACCTGGATAATCATCCAGTTTTTTTTTCTCTATAAAATTCCGATTCCTGACTCTTCAAGCCCTGACAATCCGTCAAACGAAACAAAAGAAAAAACAGCCAACTGAAAAAACAATTACACCTTAAAGATTTTCACTCCTTTACCATAAATAAAATAACCATAATAATAATAATAATAATAATAATAATAATAATAATAATAATAATAATAATAATAAGAAATAAATAATTCCTACCTCACTCTGGACAATCAAGCTTGTTCCTTCCCTCAGGCTGAGTAGGGAGGAGCACACCAGTCTTCAAACCAAACACAAAACCAAACCCTTTGAACGGACGAAGAACAAAACTAAAAAAATAGAAAAAACGAACTTTAAAAACTAAAAACACATTTCGCTTCACACAACATAACAAAAATAATAATAATAAAAATCAATAATAATAATAATCAGTAATAAAGGAATAAGCAATAAAAATAAAATAAATTATAAGATAAAAAAATATTATATATTACCTTTCTCTCGTCAAGCGTGAAATCGTCAATCTTCTCGTGTGCACCACCACAGTCATCCAAAACATAAGCCAACAATTATTTAAACAAAAAAAATATACCCTCTGGTAGAAACCACTGTGCTTCAGCACTCGGGTATAAAACTGGAAAAGAAAAAAAACTAAGAAGTCAACAAGTCAAAAAAAAAACAGTAACATCCAACACACACTCTACTTGCATCCTAATAGGAAATTCGGAGCTCCGCGCCGCGAGAGAAAAAGAAAGAAACAAGGTAAACCAACAACCGAAGATAAATAAAGAAACGATAGCGGCCAGTAATCTTATCAAGTGAGCTCGTCACCCCCCACTCTGATTCACACACCATACACTCCCTCAATCACTCATCTCACAATCCCTCATTCCTCAGCTTCACAATCATAATGAATATAAACTACCTTTTACTAACCCTTTTTAACGTGCTTTATCCCTATGCAGGTGGTAACACCGATGAACCAGGAAATCGAACTTTAGGCCACGCTATCCAAACAGCACACCAACGTGTTCACAGTCGCTTTAATTCATGCCCCCAGGTAGATAAAAATAAATAATAATAAGCAATGAAGCAATAAAGCAATATGATACAAACATAACAAAAAATAGACTCTCTTCACATACCTGGACATCCTTTGAATTCAAAGTGGCCTGCCTGACTATCATTCATCTCGGACTTATACTTTTAAACATACTTACCTACCTACAGATCACACAATGCTGAGCACAAACCCGTCTGTGGCCATCAAAGCTGTCAGACCGACTGTTTTTCCCCCAGATTCTATTCACCCGATCATCAAGATAACCTTACTCTTTCATCTTGTTAATCTCTTCCTTTCATAGGTGATAATATGTTCCTAAATCCTTGTGTTCAGTTAGCAGCTCCTGCATGCGCAACCTAAAATAAATATTAATGTATATTTTTTCTTATTAAATTGATAATAATACATGTTTCCTAAACATGATGGATAGATAGATAGATATTGCCTGAAGTATGATATTCTCATAGACTTAATCGTTAACGTTTATAGCCCTTTCCACTTCTCTACATATATAATACTTTGTAATTTGATTGTGCCATGCTGTAAGCTTTTCTTTTTTAACTGAATAAAGATTATTATTATTATTATTATTATTATTATTATTATTATTATTATTATGATTATTAATTAATTATTATTATTTATTAATTATTTTATTATTGATTATTTTTATTTTTTTTTTCAAAAGCGAAAGGCCAGTTAACATGGAAGAAGTTGAAGAGTGGGAAAAGTCAGGACAAAGTGACTCTTTTCGTTTGGAAAACGTTTAAGGACAAGGTATGAGTGGAATTGTCTTCTTTTTTTCTCTCTCTTTCTTTCTCTATCACTATTTCTTATAATTTAATTTCTTGCCCTAAATTAAACTATATATAGTGGTGTTGGAAAAGTCTGTGATTTATTTTTTTATCAGCTGATTAATGAAAATATCGATTTTTATTATTAATTTGTTACAGTCACAGGACTAAACAATCCAAAAACATGAAAAGAAACCTAGCGCGGTGCTAGCGACGATAAGTCCAAAATAAATTGATTACATCAAGCAACTCTCATATCACGACGTTAAAGTGTCTGCTGCTAAATGAAGTGATGACCTGTTATGCCTCCCTTGGACCAGTCAAGTATTTTGGCATAAGAGCTTTGAAAAGGGAAGGAGTAAATATAGTGCTCCTCAAATAAAAAAATCTTTCGCCATGCACGAGACCAACCAGCCAGTGCACTCATGTAACCTTGGGAAAGATGGAATAGGGAGGATTTTGTTGATGGTTGAAAGATTATGGTAGGAAATTGAGTTATGAAGAAAGGAAATTATTCCTAGGAGTAAATAGATAAGTATATAAAGGCTTCTTCGCGAAGACTATTTGAAGAGGACTATCCGCACACAGAAATACAAGTTATGAAAAACTTAAAAAGCAAGTAGTGCCATCCCAAAACAAAAAAGTGCAACATCAACCGTTCTAGTTGAAACGTGAAATTTGTCGGATTTACCAACGGCACCACAAAACACACACACAGAACAAAGACGAAGAGCGAGGGAAAGAATGACATGAAAGGCACCGGAATTCATCAGGAAATAGGGCAATGCGGAGAATTTTTCCATCACTACGTAATATTATATGCGAGCACGAAAAAATATGCACAAGCAACTGCCATTCCGAGTAACTACAATATATATATATATATATATATATATATATATATAAGTATAATATATATTTTTATATATATACTATATATATATAATATATATATATATATATTATAATATATATATCTGTATAATATAATCTAAAATATAGATATATATATAACATAACATAAACATAAACAATCATCTACCTTTTTTCCAAGACTGGGGTTAAGGCGCGTGACATGCACCAGAAACAGAAAAGTAGTAGAAGAATATGACATAAGTCGAAAAGAAAGCCCAGCCTTACCGCTCCCTCTATACCTATTAGGGAGAACTCGTGGCAGTCAGGAAATCCACCCTAGAGCTTCACGGAACCTCGACGGACCCTCACTATGGCATCTTGTCAATGTGGAACTCATCCCATGCCACAGGTGGGCCACAACCATACACCCTTACAAAACCCTGCCATTCACTCTTATTATGCACCTTTCTTCCCGCCTCTGCCAAACTCACATTTCTCTCCTCCAGGCATTCCTTTACTGACTCCATCTACTTTTTCTTCGGTCTCCCAGCCTGTCGATTCCCAGCACACTCACCACTATACATCCGCTTAACCAACCAACTATCATCCATCCTTAACACATGACCAAACCATCTCAACGTACTTTCTCTCATTTACACCTTTCTTCTCACCACACAACTCTCTAATACGTTCATTCCTCATTTTATCAATTCTCACACCTAACACGCCCCTAAGATTGTCCATCTGAACACATTGTACTTTAGATCTATACATCTTATTCCAGACCATAGTCTCACTCCTATACATTAACACAGGTAACAACATACCCTCATTTAAAACCCTGGCGCACTCGAGACTTAGTCCCTTAACATCCACCAACGATTTAATTTCACCAGCCATCTTCCTTACACTCACAACTTTCCTACTACACTCTGCATCATCTGTTTCTTTTTCATCCTAAATATTTAAACTCGGACACTTTTTCCAGCTGAGCACCATCTAACATAACTTCACACCGAGGACTGTCCACTCAACCATAACCTTACTCTTATCTACGCTTACTTTCAAACCCCCCCTTTTACAGACCATACCAAATCTCTCAAACAATCCTCTCAAACTCTCTTCAGATTCGCCTAACAAAACCAAATTACCCTCATATAATATGTAGGGAACCCTCCACTTCTTCGATTCTCCATCATTCTAACACCATCTACATCCACCCCCACCTCTAATTCTTTCATAACCCTATCCATATACAAATTGAATAACCAAGGAGACATAACACATCCCTACCTCACTCCGCTAAACCAATTAAACCAATCACTTTCGACTCAATTTATTCTTACACACGCTTCACTATTGTCATACATACTTTTGATTCTATTCAGAATCTTACCACCAACACCATATATTACTAAGACCTGCCATAGAGCTTCCCTATTAATCCTATCATACGCCTGTTGCAAATCCATAAAACCTTAATACAATTTATTCTTCTTCCTCATTTGTTTTAATGTAAAGATTTGATCCAAACATCTTCTACCACTCCTAAACTCACCTTGTTCTTCACCAATCAGTCCTTCAGTCACTCGACGCACTCTTTCGACCAAAATACCAGCATATATCTTCCCTACAACACTCAATAAACTAATTCCCCTATAATTCCTACAGTCACCCTTATCTCCCTTACCCCTATATAAGAGTACTATTACTGCTCTCCTTCAATCCCTCAGAACAATACCCTCCTTAAATGTTGTGTTACACAACTTACAAATCCAATCAATCACCAACTCGCCTCCGTTCTTAATCATTTCACCAGTAATTTCATCTTTTACTGCAGATTACCATTCTTCAGGGGGGGCCTTTTCCCCTCAAAAACCCTTTCTTTTACCCCCAAATCTTTACCCCACCCATCCTCCTCCTTACTAATGACATCATCTCCAAAATACCTATTCCTTCTTGCACCATCAAACCCACGCACATTCACTATCACCTCTTCATTACTGCCAATGCTATGCAGATTTTCGAAGTGTTAACTCCACACCCCCTTCACATCTATTTCATCAGTTACGAAAGCACCATCCCAATTCATTATTCTAAGCAGATTCCCCTTATTCTCATTCTTAACCTTTCTCGTTTCTTTCCAGAAGAGCTTCCTATTCCCTTGCAAATCCCCATTCATCCTCCTTCCAAACTGTTCATTTACCTCTTTTTATTTTTTTTCTTTTACGTATGCACCTTTTAGTATTTCTTTTTTCCTCCTTGTATAATTCCAAACATCTTTCTTTTGAAACTTCATCAGGTGCTTTAAATATATAGATATATATATATATATATATTATATATATATATATATATATATATATATATTATATATATATATATATATATATATGTTTGTCTAAATATATATTTATATAATATAATATATAAATATATATATATATATATATATATATATATATATATATATATATCAGCGGCGACTCCAGCAACTTTTTACTACTCGTGCTCCTCTCTCTCTCTCTCTCTCTCTCTCTCTCTCTCTCTCTCTCTCTCTCTCTCTCTCTCTCTCTCTCTCTCTCGCTCTCTCTCTCTCTCTCTCTCGCTCTCTCTCTCTCTCTCTCTCTCTCTCTCTCTCTCTCTTTCTCGCTCCTCTCTCTCCTCTCTCTCTCTCTCTCTCTCTCTCTCTCTCTCTCCTCTCTCTCTCTTCTCTCTCTCTTCTCTCCCTCTCTCTCTCTCTCTCTCTCTCTTCTCTCTCTCTCCTCTCTCTCCTCTCTCTCTCTCTCTCTCTCTCTCTTCTCTACTCTCTCTCTCTCTCTTCTCTCTCTCTCTCTCTCTCCTCGTCTTCTCTCTCTCTCTCTCTCTATATATATAATATATAATATATATATTATATATATATATATATATATATATATATATATATATATAATATATATAATATATATTCTTTCTTTTTTCTTTATCTTCCTTCTTTGCACCAAGACTGGGGTAAGGTGCGTGTCATGTCATCGGAAAGGAAAAGCAGTAGAAGAATATGACAAAGGCGAAAGGAAAGCCCAGCCTTACCGCCCCTCTGTACCATTAATTAATGAGAACTCACAGAACAGAAAATCCCACCCTAGAGCTTCATGGGACGCGGCGACGGGACCCTCACATATTGGCTAAATCGTCAGTGTAATGGTTCATTCCCTTGGCCCAGGGCGGGCCACAACCCTACCCCCATACAAACCCGCCCATTCTCTCCTATCATGCACCTTTATCTCGCCTCTGCCAAAACTCACATTTCTCTCCTTCAGAACATTCGTTCACCGACTCAATCCACTTTCTCTTCGGTCTCCCAGCCAGTCGGTTCCCAACACACTCTCCACCATACATCCGCTTAACCAACCGACTATCATCTTTCCTTTCCACATGACCAAACCATCTCAACATACTTTCATTTATCTCTCATTACCCCTTTCTTCACACCACACACTCTCTAATACCTTCATTCCTCAATTTTATCATTCTTTTCACACCTAGCATCCCCTAAGATTGTCCATCTGAACACATTGAACTTTAAGATCTATACTTCTTATTCCAGACCTAGTCTCACTACCATACAATAACACAGGAAACAACATACCTCATGTAAGACTCTAGCGCACTCAGACTTAGTCCCTTTACACTTCACCAACGATTTAATTGCACCATCAACCTTCCTGCCATGCACAACTTTCCTACTACACTCTGCATCATCCGTCCCTCTCATCCAACACATACCTAAATATTTAAACTCAGACACTGCTTCCAGCTGCTCATCATCTAACATAACTTCACACTGAGGATGTCCTCACTCACCCCAATCATAACCTTACTCTTATTCTACGTTTACTTTCAAACCCCTCCTTTACATACCCTGCCAAATCTCTCTTACCAAATCCTTCTCAAACTCTCTTCAGATTGCCACACAAAACCAAAATCATCCGCATATAATAGGTAGGGCACCTCCACTCCTCTCATTCTCCATCATTCTAACACCATTTCTGCCATCCCCACCTTCGAATTCTTTCATAACCCCATCCATATATACATTAAATAACCAAGGGAGACATAACAACACCCCTGTCTCACTCCGCTATTATTCCTAAACCAAATCACCATTGACACCATTATTCTTACACACGCTTCACTATCCAGACATACTTTTGATTCCATTCAGAAAGCCGACCACCAACACCATATATCATAATACCTGCCATAAAGCTTCTCCTTATTAACCTCGTATCATACGCCTGTTGTAAATCCATAAAAGCTAAATATAATTTATTCTTCTCCTCATTTTCTCATCATTTGTTTTCAATGTAAAGATTTGATTCCCACACATCCTCTACCACTCCTAGACGCACCTTGTTCTCTTTGTTCTTCACCAACCAGTCCCTCAGTCACTCGACGCACTCTATTTCAACCCAAAATACCAGCATATACCTTTCCCTACTACACACTCAATAAACTTATTCCCCTATCATTTCTCCAGTTCCCCTTTTCTCCCTTACCCTTATATAAGGGTAATATTACCGCTCTCCTCCAATCACTTGGATATACCCTCCATAAACGCTTATTACACAACTTCCAATCAATCACCACCATCTCGCCTCCGCTCTTGAGCATTTCACTAAGGAAATTTCATCTATACCTGCAGATTACCATTCTTCAACTTTCTCACATTACCCATTACCTCCTCCTCTACTAATAACCTCATCCCCAAAAACCTATTCCTTCTCTGCACCATCAAAACCACACACACTCACTAACACCTCATCATTACTGTTAAATATTGTGCAGATTTTCGAAGTGTTCTCCACACTCCCCTCACATCATTTCATCAGTTACAAAAGCACCATCCGTATTCATTATTCTAAGCAGATTCCCCTATTCTCATTTTAACGCTTTTCCGCGCTTCCTTCCAGAAGAGCTTCCTATTCCCTTGTATGTCCTCATCATCCTCCTTCCAAACTGTCATTTACCCTCATGTTTTTCTCCTACGTATGCACCTTTTAGTTATTTCTTTTTTCCTCCTTTATAATTCCAAGGCCATCTGTTCTTTTGAAACTTCATTCATTGCTTTTAGGTACATTTCAACCACGCTTCTTTTTTTACCTTTAACCGCTTTCATCACCTCTCCATTCCACCCTGTATCTGTAACATATATATATATATATAATATATATATATATAACAGAGATTGACAAATATATATTATATATATATATTTACAAATAATATAGTATACTAATATATATATTTCCATATATACATATATATATATATATATAAAAAAAAATATTTATATGAGATACTTGAGTTATCCATATTTCACAGTTTTCTTAAGCTTTTAGTTGATTTTATGGGTACCTATTTTTTTTTTTTTTTTTTAAATTTCAGATAGAATTTAAATATATTTAATTATTTTTATTATTTTGCATTAAGAACAAGTAAATGTTTATTTTAATTGTTTTTTTAAATAAAACGAGTGTTTTATTAGATTCCTAGGTAGGAAAAAAAAAACAACTTGAAAAAAAATTTAATTCACGAATATGTATTGTACACAGTCTTCAAATTTCCTAGGTAGGAAAAAAAAAACAACTTGAAAAAAAATTTAATTCACGAATATGTATTGTACACAGTCTTCAAATTTTCTTCCGCTTTTTCGAAGAGGCAACCCGAGCCCCCCCACTCCCACACCGCCCCTCAACCAACACATCGTCCCCTCCTCAAGCTTACCAGTTACAACTAATTGATTACAAAAAAGCATTATTCAATGGCGATGATTCTTACACTTTTTGTTTAATTTTTACATAATCTTTCATTTGTATTATATAATGTATTCTTTCAGATGACCTATTTTCACAAAAAATAACAGAATTTTATTATAACTTTAGGAAATTTAAAGAAGTTCGTTCGTTTCTATAATAATAACTCGTGCTAAGCACGAGTGTAGTCGCCGCCTCTGATATATATTATATATATATATATATATACTATATTATATATATATATATATATATATATATATATATATATATATATATATATATATTATATATATAGCAACAAAAATTAAAGTATTATTATTATTATTATTATTATTGATTAAAGTAAAATGTAGTTATTCTTACCATTCGATTTATTCTCGAAGATATTACTGGTTGGAGTTTTTATTTCCATTTTTAATTTGGATTGAAGATGTCATAAATTTGTGATATAAGTTTCTTTTTCTTGTTCTTGATTTGTTCTTGTTCATATATATATCTTTCTTTATTTATTCCTTCTTGATTTTTATTATTTGTTACTTTGTTTATTTTTTATTTACTTTTACTTTTTTATAATATTTAAATTTTATTTCTTTATTTTTAACCATAAATTACTCAATTAAGATTATAATCAAATTTTCACCTATATTATAATAATTCTATATCAATTTTTTTTGCTGTAATGAGAAGAAATGATTATAAGAATTTATCATTCTTCCACCTCTCTGCTTCTTCAAATTTGTTTTTTGTCATCTTACATTTGAAGAAGTTCTTATTTGCTGTTTTATTTTCATTTTCATCCTTTACTCTTCTAGAGATTACATTTCTCATTTTTTTATTATGTAATTCTTTGGTGAAAATATCAGCAAATTGATCATTACTATTCACCCATTCTATTTCTTTTACTTCCTGATTATTTAGATATTCTCTTATTGCTGATATGATGATCCTCATGCTTTTAATTTTTGATTGTCTTTCTGACATTAGAGTATCTACAAGTGTCTTACTATCTGTTCTTATAATTATAGGTATCTTATTATTGGTAATTTCTTCCCACATTTTTTGAATATATAATGTTTGTTCAATGCCTTCAAGCAAACTATTTGCCTCTGCTTGTATAACTGAATGATTCACTTTCTTTGATTTATTTGATTTCCACATTATGGGTATCATTTTTCCTTTTTTATCAACAGCAAAAATTATACATCCTAATTGTGTTTTATCTCCTTCTCTATTAGCAAATGATGAGTCACAATATGTTATGAATTTCTCAATTTTCTCATTATTTATTTGTATTATATTTAATTCATTTCTGTATTTTTTATTAATCTATTAAGTTCTTTATAATCTTTAATACTCAGTTCTTTTTCTCCCTTGCTCATTTTACTAACTATATACGCTAAATCTGGTCTTGTATTTCTTGCCATCCAATTTATTTTCCCTATTAATTGTTGGTATTCTTTTACTTCTCTTTTATTAAGTATTCTATTTTCTTTTGTTTTTATTTCCTTAATTGAAATCTTCTCCCAGTAATTATTTTGCTCCATTATTATCATGTTTTCTTCCTGACATAATTGAACTCCTAAATATTTAAATGATTCTTCCTAAATGTCACCAAATAAAGAATATAAAACCAATAATTTTTTAATTTTACTTTATTATGATTGGGTCAAATTCTTTTCACTTCCTACCCCATAAAAAATGATCATCTTACATGTGTACATAATAATCCGTTATATGTAATGAAACTATTCATTGTAAATAGTGTTGGTTCCATTTTACTTTGTTTTAAACCTAACTTAATTAATTGTTTTTTCAATGATAAATACCACATCATGGCAGCATCTTGTAATCCATATACGGTTTTATTCAGTCTCCAAAGTTTACCATTGTCAAATTCTGGTGGAGGTTTTAGATATACTTTTCTTGTTATTGTATCTCCTTGTAAGTATGCTGCTGAAATATCCATAGCATTTATTTTCCATTTCTTTTCCTGAGCT
>JABUQX010118665.1:20000-35000 GCA_015478945.1 Trachelipus rathkii | reverse complement strand
GAGGGGTGGAGGAAGGGCTGTATAGGTTATTTAATTTATGTTGGAGGAAGGGAGTAGTTCCACAGGATGGGGAGGATGGTTGAAGGGTCACACGGGGAAGGAAAGGAATAGGATGGAGACTGATGGGTGTTCTGGAGGACCTGAACTATGCCGACGATGTGTAGGGAAAGTGCTTATGCGGAGAATCTAATTGAGCAGAGAGGTGAGAGACTTAACGGAAGAGAAGAATGGGGGAAGAACAAGAGGATTTAGGGTGGGAAGGGGGTTTGTGGATCAAGTAATCACAATGAAGATGCTTGTGGAGAAGGGTATAGAAAAGAAAGGGAAAAATCTAAAGATTTGAGACGAGGAGAAAAAGATTGACTAGCTATGAGAGGAGGGGGGAATTATGGAGGGTGCTTGGAAGATTTGGAATAGGGGGTAAATTAGGTAAAGGATATATAGGCTTTATAGGAATAGTAGAATATGTAGTGAGAGTATTAGGAGGGGATAGTGAGATGTTTGGGGTAGAGAGAGGGTTGAGCCAGGGTGTGTGAATGTCCCGTGGCTTTTCATTTATTTATGGAGAGAGTGTTGTGCTGAGGAATATGAGGGAGGGGAGAGGGGTGGAATTGTGGATAGGGGTGATAATGGGAAGTGAACATGATTACTGTTTGGATGCATAGCCTTAGTGGCGGCACAGAATCAGAAGGTCTGAAAAGTATTTGGTGAAGGAGTTTGAGAGGAGTTGTGGGCAAAAAGGGTCTCAAGATAAAATCCAGGTAAGGTAAGTGTTAGTGGTGTGAGGAGGAGGAAAACAGATGAGGGGAGGGGTTAGGGTATTAGAGTAGGAGGTGTAGTTTTGAAGAAGTAAAGGTTTTTTAGATATTTAGGATGGATTTGGGTCAGGAAGGAGGGAATCAAGGAAGAGATAGATCACAGCGTAGGCGAGGGAAACGAGAGCATTGAGTGGTTTGAGGGAATTATGGAAAGAGGTGGATTTATCACTTAAACTAAGTTAAGATGTTTGAAAAAATTTGTGTACCAGCGCTGTTGTATGGGTGTGTGAAACATGGGGGTTGGATGCTAGGTCCAAGAAGAAGTTGGAAGTGTTTGAGATGAACGGGTTGAGAGCGGTATGTCTGGAGTTAGTTAACAGAGAGAGGATTAGGAATAGGTTGATAAGAGAGATGTGTGATTGGAAGAATGGTTTTGTGAGAAGAGCGGAGAAAGGGAATGTTAAGAATGGTTTGGACACGGAGAGAATGTGCAGAACAGGAGGTGGTTATGGAGAGTTTGGGAGGCGGAAGGGGATAGGAAAGAGAGGGAAGGGGGAGACCAAGAAGAAGATTGGAGGATGGATAAGAAATTGCTTGCGCAGAGAGAGGGGATTGAGCGGTTGGAGGAGGTTAGGGCCCGTTGCGCGAGACGATTAGAAAGGATATGGAGGCACTTGCCCATGGTTGGGGCGAGATGGTGAGGAAAAATATGAATTACGGGAGTCTGCACGTACCCGATACCCGCTTAAGAGGGGAATAAGGTTTGTATAATATAATAATAATAATAATAGTATAATACTATTATATATATATAATATTAATATATAGAATATATATATACTTATATATTATACTTATATAGAATATATATATATATATATATTATATATATATAATATATATATACCTATATACTATGTCCCCTGCTTAAAATGTGTCAAAAAAATACTCAATATTTTTAACGTTTAGGGAGGAATTCGTCTCAATTACTTCAAAACTACTGGGGGCCTGGTTTTCTATCTTAAATTTCCCCACAGTTCCTTCCAAAAAACTTTGTTCCACAAAACTTTTAATTTATTATTGTAGAAAATGGTGTAAGGAATCCTGAAAAACGGTAAAAACTCTTAACACAGTTCTAATTAACACTTTCAAAATATTCCTATCACAAAATAAGAACTTACAATCACACTTGGAGAATTAAAAAAAATGGCGGCTTGTCTTTATATAAAGACATGTTCCTTAGAAAGGTTTCCAATAATGCTGGAATTTAAATATCAAAAAATATTAAGAAAATCATATTATATTAAAAAAAATATATTTAAAATTAAATTAAAATAAAAATATCTATATTATTATAGTATATAATATATATATTATATATAATATATATACAAATATATATAGATATAATAGTATATATATATATATATATAATATATAGTATATAATATAATATATATAAGTATATTATATATATATTATATGACATGTTATTCTATGAAAAAAATTTAGTTTCTCGGTATCTTGGGTATAATCGATAAACATATATTTGAAAATGATTTTAAAACTTAAAAATTGATAGGTCAGAAAGAAACTTAAGGAAAAATGTATATATTATAATATATATTATATTATATATAGTATATTATATATAATATAGTATTATATACTATAATATATTAATATATATATATATATATATATAATATATACTATATATATAATATTATAATCTATATATTATAAAAATTATAGTCAGAGTTCCAGAAAAGAGATGTTTCCTGAACCTGGCGGTTTGCAAAATTGAAAGAGTTGGAGAACGATCTCTTCAGTGTTTTGAGATCACTTTTTCTCTTTACTTCGAACTGATTTAAGTTGATATTCAAATCTTTCGTTGCTGCTGGCTTCGCCTAAACTTTAAGGGTGAAGACCATAAACTTATTCAGTCACACTGTTGACTTTAAAATCTTTTATTCGCTTTAAAAGCTTATTTATGTGTTATAGCTTATTTATTTATTTACGTTCGGCTACTTCAAAGTGTATTTTTCAAATATTCGCAGATCGTTCTGTACATTTGAACATATTCTAGAAAAGCTTAAGACGGGTGAACTGCCTAGTTTTAAGCCTGAGAAAACAAACTTTTCTCAACAGGCTTGAAATAATCTTGTGTAATATCCCACTACGTAACTGAATATTCTAAATATTCTAGTTATAGTGAAGACCCCAGGCTTTTCAGGGATATAATCTCTAAATAATCTAAACTTGCAGTGTAAGAAAATAAAACCTATTCTTGCACTTGCCAACATCTAATTCTTCTTAGAATTATTCAAGTTCTTAAGCTGAACTAAATATTCAGATAAGCGTAATTTGCTAATCTTATAAACAAAATAAATTGAGTAATTAAAAAAATTATATTATCTTGAGAGAAAGTTTAATTTTAAAAAATTATACTTTTCTAGTTAAAAGTTAAAACTTTGTATCGTATTTATACAATCAGACCCGTTTTAAACTTCTTCACCCTGCTGATTAAAATTTTCCTCTTGAGACTTTTCAATTTACAATTGTCAGAAAATTTATTAATATATTCAGAGAAAGAGATAATTCTCTTTATTTAAAAGTCATATATCCAGGTAAACAAACAGTTTGTTTAAAAAAAAAATATATATTCTTCACAAAGAAGTTTGCGCATTGAAAATAATCTTTGCTGTTCGATTCAAAGATTAGTCGAAAAAGACTTGTAAATTTAAGATTGGAATAAAAT
Source organism: Trachelipus rathkii (assembly GCA_015478945.1). Lineage (NCBI taxonomy): Eukaryota > Metazoa > Arthropoda > Malacostraca > Isopoda > Trachelipodidae > Trachelipus > Trachelipus rathkii. The sequence continues at coordinate 31,481 of JABUQX010118665.1, read as the reverse complement.
ATTATATATGTAATATATTATTATATATATATTATCATTATTTTATAATATAATTATATATAATATGATATATATAATATACACTATAAAATAACACTCGTAACATTTTTTTTTCTATATATCACAAAACTATGTTCTCAAACTCATATATTAGATATAGTATATATATATACTTATAATATAATAATAATATATATATGGTAATACTGTAGACAGCGACCAACACATTTTGAGGACTGAAATTTTTCTAAGTCAAGAAAATTTCTAAGTCAGAAAGTTAAGTTAAGTTAGTTTTTTAAGAAAAATTCCACAGTTCTTGTGCAAGTCTGGGCATAAATTCCAGAAGCTTGCACTAAAGAATTTTTTCTTAAATCTAACCTAAAAGACTTAACTTTTCTGAACTTCAGAAATGTTTGAAACTTAGAAAATGGTTGGTCTCAAAATGCACCTCGACAGTGTGGGTCCGCTGCTAACAGTATTACCTATATATATATATATGATATATTATATATAGATATATATATATTAATTATATATAATATATATATATATATGATATATATAGTATATATATACGATACTATTATTATATATAATAAGTATAATATTATAATAAGGTCCGATTCTGTTTTTGACTGTCAGTTTTTGACTTTTTTTTTTTTTTTCTTTTTTTTAATATATCTAGTATATGATACTAACAATGAATTTCAGTGGGTAACGGACATGATTCAAATATTTCAAAGTATTTTAAATAATTTTTTTAATAAATTCAAATTTTATTTTACGTTAAATATTTTTTTTTCCAAATGGGGGATTTTTTCGAAAAGTACGGCGCTTACAGAAAAACCAATTACATTATTTGGATCAGCGGTAGAAATCCTTATTCAGAAAAATGTAAAAAATAAATAAACGTAAATCAGAATAAAATATTAGGGGGTCGAGCCGACGGGGACAGCAGGGAGGGGACGTTTCCATGACCCCATAGGGAAGGGCGGTAGGAACCCCGAGACACCAAATACCACAAAGAGGCGGGGTGTCTGGAGACCCTCCCCGGAGGGGGGGAAATAGTCCTTTACCCTGTCCCGTTTCCCGGAGCGAGGAGACCCCGACTCGCCACTCTCTGCTGTTTATATCTGGGGTTATCCTCTAGTTTGAAAACACCCCAAAAAACTAAAAAAAATTATTACTAGAAAATTATTTTCTCTAGAAAAATTAATTTAAAATATTTTGAAACTTATTGACTAATTAATTTACCCATATTCTCATTGTTAATATCATATACTGGAATTATCAAAAAAAAAAACATTAAAAATTGAAACCTGACGGAGTCGTAAAAAACTGAAAAGGTCCTATATATTTTGAATCATGGTCCTTTACACTGAAATTGATAGTGCTTCATAAACAACATCACTATATTAAAAAAAACAAAAAAAAATCGCAAAATGAACAACTATCGGGTCAACAGATAAGGTTCATATATTATTATAATACATAATATATATATATATATATATAATATATAATATATATATATATTATAATAATATAATATACGATATATGAATGATATCATAATATATATTAATTATATATATATATAATATATTAGGCCTGTTATGTTTTTAAGACGATTTCCATTTATGTTGTTTTTATTTCTTTTTTAACATATTGCTAGTAATATGATACTAACAATAAATTTCGTTGTGAATGGATAATATAATTAGTGTTCAAAAAGATTTTAAAATATTATTTTAAAATCCCATGTATATAAATAAAATTTTAAAAAATGAAGTATCTCAAAAAGTATGAAAATTACATAAAAACGCAATTGCCTATTTTGAAATCAGCGATAAAGCTTATTATAAAAATGTTAAAAAAAAAAATTAATAAAAAAAAAAATATAATTTATTTCTTAAATGATATCTCGAAAGTACGGACACTTACAGAAAAACCCAATTACATATTTGGAATCGCGTATAAAGCTTCTTACAAAAATGTAAAAAAAAAAATACAGATAAAAAAAAAAAAAATTAAAAAAATTAGGGGCTCGAGCCGAACGGGAACAGAGGAGGGGGAACGCTTTCCAGTACCGATAGGGAGGGGCGGAGGAACCCCGCGACACCCAAATACCAAGAGCGGGGGGTTCCGGAAGACCCTCCCCGGAGGGGGGACATAGTCCTACCCTGTCGTTCCACTGGAAGGCCGAGGAGACCAGCCTTCCTGCCATCTTTGCGGATTTTACCCTGCGTATTCCTAATAGTTAAAAAAAAAAAATTAAACGACGTCGTGTAAATACATTTGCGGACTCTACTCATGATGAAGATGAAATACATGCCGGCACCCTAAATGACTGTTACGGATCAGGTATACTAGAAATATATAAAAAACAAAAAAAAAAATCAAACTGACGAGTCGATAAAACATAAAAACATACTATGAACTTTTTATAATATTATATCTAATATATATATATAATATAGTATAGGATAATTTGAAATTGAAATAAAAGTAGCCAGATGTACAGATCCAAAAAAAACTGAAAGATTAATAAAATAGCTATGGAAAGAATTCAATCAAGCAATCTTTTTATGGAGTTGGTTGAAAAATATCGTTTTTTTATATATTTAAGAAACAAATTATATAAAAGTATCCTTATGAAATATTTGAGCTTCCCAATCTCTATTTTTAATTTGTATGTGATATATATATATATATATATATATATATATATTATTATATAGTATATAAGTATATGATGTATATATATACTATATATATATCATATATATATAATATATATACTTCTATATTTATATATACTATAATACTATATATATAGTATAATAATATATATATATAGTGATAATATTAATATATAATATATTATAGATAAGCGATAATAGGCCTCTAGAAGAGCCACAATCCATATCTCAAAAAATATAACGCTTCCGGGAAAAGGAATACAATTGCTGGAATGCTGGTCCAATTTGAGTGCGGAAAATGTTAAAAAAAAAACATAAGGACAAAAAAAAAAAGAAAAAAACAAAAAAAAAAAAAAAACATATCTCAAAAACTACCATAGCTACAGGGAAAAGAACTACATTTTTGGAATCCTGTAAAAATTTTTTAGTAGGAAAACTGTAAAAAAAAATAAAAAAAATAAAAAAAAGATTATTCATTCTAATCAGTTTATTAGTTAATATGGATTTTAGAGAGCCAATTTGAGACCTTTATATTGGTTACCGTTAAATAAATAGGACTTTCTATGAAATTAATTGCTTTTTTTTAACTAAAGAATACCCCCAAGGGTACTAGCCGCATCCGACTGGCAGGATGTCGGGTCTCGGTCGCGCCTTCCGGAGGACACTACGGGGCTAGGACTAATCCCGCCCCCTTTTTTTTTCGGCCGGAGGGTCCGGAACCCCCGCTCTATGGTCTTTGGGGGGTGTCGCGTGGTTTCCTCCGCCCCTCCCCCTACGCGGTATGGAAAACGTCCCCCGCTCGCTTTCCCCCGTCGGCTCGAGCCCCCCTAAATTGCCGTGTAAAAACCTGAAAAATAGACTAATATATATATATATATATATACGTTACTATACATAGTCTCGCACCGGCTATTATATATATATATCTATATATATATATATATACTAGTGTCCCAGACAGCATCCCCCCCCAAAAAATAGTACATTTTTTATGTTTAATTTTTTTTGTTTTGTTTTTTTAAATTTGCCTTAAACCAAAAGTTTACAAGGGATTCCAAAAAGGTATTTCATTTTTCCCCTGTAGCTTTTGTAGTTTTCGAGATTTTTCATTTTTTTTTTTTTTTTCTTTCTTTTTTTCTCTTTTTTTTACACGCCTTCGGTAAATTTTGCCCAGGATCGAGCAATGTCTTCCTCTTAGGCCGCTAGGTAAGCTGTTGTGTAGTTTGAGTTACTCTCTTGTGGGTATTTAGACGGGGACTGGCTATAATAATAAATTATAATATATATATATTAAATAATAATAATAATACATAATAATAATAATAATAATATAAAATAATAATAATAATAATAATAATTAATAAGAATAATGAAAACATAATAATAAGCAATGATTATAATATATTTATTAACTAAAATATATTAAAAGTTAGCATGAATTATAACGAATGTTATGTGCATCTGTTTACACATTTGTGACTAGGATCATCTTATAATTGTTGAAAATAATATCAAGTATTCGCATCCATTCATTTTTATTATTTCTATTTTAACAAAAACAAATTATATTCCATGTTTTTATTACAAACAAAATTTAACCAAGGAGAACGTTCCAATCTCAGATTAACTAGACACAAAAAACAACATAAAAATTTTTCTAACTATATTCACGACGTAGTTTTTTCTGTCTAAAATAAATAACGGAACAAAAAAAGAATAGTTTTGAAAGCTTTTTGAACACCAAATTTTTAACTATTAATTTTTACTTTTATTTCCATTTTTTTTTTTTTCTTTTTTCTTATTTTTATTTTTATATAACTTTTATGTTACCTTTTTTAAGTATTATTTATTAAAAACATAGTTTAGAATCCAACTATCTAGGGTATATATATTATATTTATATAATATATTAGATATATATATATATACATACTATATATATAATATAGATATATATACTATATATATAATATATTATATATATATATATGATATATAATATCTAATATATATATATATATATATAATATACTATATATTATAATATAGGTGAGCAGTCTAGAACGTATGTCAGCACAACGATACGTCTTAACAATAATGATACTAAAATTTGAGAAATTTAATTTTCTTTGCCTTTTATCTTATTTTTGTAAAATAAAACACAGAAAACGAGACATTCACATTAAATATTTCTGACAAAATGAGGCCCTCTGACACCCAGAGAATAACCGCTATTAATACTATATATATATATTATATAGTACTCTTATTATATATAATAATAATATATATATATTAATATATATAGAATATATTACTTATATATATACTTATAATATATATATATATAATATATATATATATATATATATATATATATATATATATAATATATATATATATATAATATATAATATATATCATCATTGTCAGTCGCTAAAGCTGACCGATCATTTAACTAGTGCGCGAGACACGGCCTCATGAGTTGAAGCCAGACACTACAGTAAAACAATATATTTGGAATCAGCGGAAAAAGGGTTTAATTTTTTTTTTGTTTTTTTTTTATTTTTTTTTTTTTTTTTCGCATTTATTCGTCGGAAATATTTTAAAAAAAAAGTTGCCCATTTAGGGGGCTCGGAAGCCGACGGACGGGACACGATGTGCTAGGGGGGCGAAAGTCCCCCCCCGTCGTCTCACCCGGCCGAAGCGCCGGGAGAACCCGACTCCTAATCTTTTTTGTTGTAGCGTGGGTCGGTTGGATCAGCCTGTGCTAGGTGTTGTGGGGTGTGTGGTATTCCTTTGTTAAAGTTTTTAATTACCAGAAGCGTAAAGGGAAGTAAATTTACTTCATTTTAAATTTGGCAGCATTCATAAATTAAAAATCTGCCCGACAAAAACCTTAATGAGGAATCTTACCACGTGTTTGTTGACTTAATTAAGAATTGCTACTTTATTTGAAGTTAAGTATCCTTAGACAATGTAACATAAAACTAAAGGTACATTTTGTTAAATATGACAGTTTTGCTATGTAGCCAAATTCGCAGGATAAAGCCGTGTAGAATCTTATATGCAACTTCGTTGACGAACAACCTGAAGAAGAGGTTTTCCCGTTATCTTTGAATATTCTTACATTTATTCTTAAATTCACAAATTTTATGACTTTAAAATAAGGTATATTACTTGCAGAATGCTTAGTAACAATATCATAGTCTGAGAACTATTTATTGCATGGTACCGTAATTTCCTTAATTATGGCTGTCGTCAAACTTTACGCTTACATAGTCAATTTGAAAAGGGAAACTAATTGCCAGACCTAATAATTTTTGCGCCCTTCTTAGTATGAAGTGCAGAAAAAAAATACTATATCGATTCTGTTACTTCTTTTTCATGACATTTTAAATTTTTTGTTTTTTTCCCAACAATGATCGTCATACTTTCCCCAAAAATGATTAGTATCCCGTTTTTCCAAAAAATGATTAAGTACGTTTTCGATACCAGTAGTGCCCCGGAACCACACGTTCCTAACATTTACCCATATATTTTAATAAATAATATAAGTAATTTGGTATAAAAATATTGTGTATGCACATTATAATAAATAGGTCATATACATATCAAACACAACGAAGGTTCTCTTACTATCTACATAATACTGAGTTAGTATAATAGCCCACATCATATGCTCTATATATTTCTCTTTAATATTTATTATGATTATTATTATTTATACAGTAGTTATTCATTATTATGCTCACTTTAATCAGATTGCAGGGGAGAGTGTGTGCCAAGCACCAGGCATACACCAGAAAACAAGAAAATTCTGTAAGAAGAATATGACCTACAGTCGAAAAAGAAAAGATCCAATTAAATATATGAATTTATATTTATAACAACTTTCTTTTAAAAAAAAAATTTGGATTTTCTTATTCTAAAAAAAATTTAGAATATCTCTCTAATTAATATTCAACCAAAACAATTGTCATCCTAAAGTGTATTTTTTAAAAATTACAATCTTTTAACAAAAATACAATTTATTCACTTAAAAGGCGTTAATTAAGAGAAATATATCACACTACAACCACTGTCAGAAAGAAACAGAAACTAAGAAGAAGATAGGAAGTTAAATTTTAAAATACATGATACCCGAATTGTTGAGAAAATGACTTAAAATGAGGGAATGACGCTATTAGAAGAGTTTGTGTTGGTGCTGAAGAAAGGGTATACACGCATACGAGAATTAAATGAAAGTATGCTGAGATGTTTGGTCATTGTGGAAAGGCATGAATGATAGCGGTTGGTTTAGTGGATGTTATAGTGCTTTGTGAATGTGTGGGGAACCCCGACCGGCTGAAGGACCCGCGAAGGAAAAAGTGGATTGCAAGTCACGAGTTAAAGGAATATTTGCAGTCGTAGAGAAATGTGAGTTTGGCAGAGGCGAAAGAAATGGTTTGCATATAGAGAGAGAATGGCGGTGTATGTAAGGTGGTTATGGGTTGTGGGCCCACCAGGGCCAGGATGAACCCTTACACTGGCGATTTACCATATTGGAAATCCTCGTCTCGGTCCCGTGAAACCCAAGGTTAAACTTTTCTGGCTGCAATAAGCTCGCTACTAATAGGGTGGTAAAGGAGGGCGGATAAGGCTGGCTTCTTTTCGACTTTTGTCATATTCTTCTATGGTTTTTTTCCGATGCTTGTCACCCACCTTACTCCCAGTCTTGGAATGATAAAAAGAAGATGAAGAAAGAAAAGCAAAGAAAGAAAGAAAAGAAAGAAGAAAGACATGTATATATATATTATATATATATACTATTATAATTATATATATATATATATTATAAATATATATATATATATATATATATATGTTACAGTATAGTATATATATAATTATAATTTTTTTACTATCATTATATATATAAACATTGCAAGGCATAGGATGACCCATCCCTCCTTGCTTAGGACTATGGCTGCGAGTGTGGTAAAAGATAAACAACCAAAAGTTTGTAACTCTATCAAAGAAAAGAAAAACGGATCTGCCTATTACTACAATTCAATATATTCAATTTATACCATTTGATAATACTCTCTTTGGGATGAAAATAGGAGTGGATTGATTGAAATCCTGTTTTATATGTTGTTATATTTAACTGTCTAATTTAGTAGATTTTAGATCGTTTTTTTTTTTTTCCTTCTACAAGTTTTAATGTAAACTTTTTCTAAAAAGAAACTTTAATGTAAAAACTATAATATAAACATTTTATCATAAAGCTTATTGTAACATGTAAAACCTTGTTTTCTATTACATTATTTATATTGCAGGAAAGTTGAGGGAAGAATATATACCGCTTTGGCAATTGAAAGTATAGTGCACCGTTTCTCTCCAGCCCTAAAAAAGGGGAAGTATATCTAGAGAGTAAATTTTCTTTGTAATGACAAATGCTATAGATTTTTTTTTTTAATATTTTCACAATCAACGTAAGTTATAACAAGTTTTTAATCAATATACGAGAAAATTTTCATAGGTGGCAATGAAACATCTTTGTGACAAACGAGAAAATTAAATAGATTCACCAACTGTATAAAAAAATCTTCAAAATATACTCCCAAGATGAAAATCCTTTAAAGTTACCGTATAATGAGATCTCAAAAAAGTAATTTAAATTTCCAAGATTATTAATAACATTGGCAATGATAAAAGAAACTTTAAAAGTAGAAAATTTAGATACTTCGAGCAAAATTATTTTAAAAATGTTTAAACCATTCTAATTTATTTTTATATCAGAAAAACTCTTAGTAAATGAATGTTCCCAATATATAAAAATTTCCTGGCTATTTTTGTAACTTAATAAAGAAAAAAAATTCTAACATTTTACAGAAATTAAAATTATTTGAATTTTTAATACATTCTCACACATTATAAAAACAAGGAAAAACTGAAAAAAGAAGTTACTTACCTGATGAATTCCACGCTTTAACTCCTGATTATCATCATCTACACCACAAATAAGCTTAATAAGTAAATCCATAATAGCTGATGTTCCTATATGCTTCACAGCCAATTCTACAAAATCGCCTCTAGACTTAAGGAAATCCAAAACCTGGAAGCAAGTGAACTGATAGGAGTACCAGTTCTTAAGGGGAGAGAGAATAGGATTTTAAAAGAAATATTTGATACAGAAGAAGTTCTACAGCAGCAAAAATGATGGTCTTGCACAATATTAATTCCATATGCATCTCATAAGTCTTCAATGAGAACAAGAGGTTTTAATTTCATATTCCTATGCCTAACACGCTCTTTAAATAAAATAACAGCAGTTAAAAGTTAAAAAGACTTGAGCAAGTAATGAAAACAATTAGGTAGTATAAAAGCAATGAGCCAGTTATTAAATTCAATATTAATACCGTATTTAAAAAGCAAAGGAAATGATATATATTATATATTAAAGCCCTAAATTTACCAATATGAAATTCGGTTTCATATAATATATAGTTATATATACGATAAATATATTATGATATATATGTATATATACATATATAGTATATATCTATATAGTATTCAGGATATAGCTACTATATATGTATGAACATATTTCAAATGACACAATAATACTATCTTAAATTGTTGCATATGTCAATTTGATATTTAACCAATAATCTTAAAAATAATTAAAACTATTATAATTTTATTTGATAAGAGGTTATGATATAATTTTAATTTTACACAACTTTAATTCAAGCTTTATAAAATAAAGTAAAAAAAAATCTAATTAGTTGAACCAATTCATCAATATATATTATACTATATCAGATTATATATATTATATATAGATATATATATATATATAATTATATATATATCATATAATAATATATATATATTATAATATATATATAAGATATATTAATTATATATATAACTATATATATATATATATAGTATATATAATATATATGATATATTATATATTTATAGTACTATATAATATACTATAAAAATACTAATCTAGATATAATTTATATATATATATATATATATATATATATATAATGATGTCGATGTTCCACATCCACCTTTCAAACTGTTAAGAAAACCTACATTGGCATTCACTGTTAAGAATATCTGTATTCAGATCTACATGAAATAAGCTCGGATATCTACCTATTATCATGACTTATCAAACAAAAAAAAAAAACTCAGCAATTGAAGTTAAATGTAATCCACAATACACTCACAAGATGGAACAGTATGTTAAAAATGATACATAGCAAAATAGATGTGAAGAAGAGTTTGTTATTGTAAACAAGTTCAGTTTCAAAAGAACTGAAATGTGCTAATAATAGGCAATGCTTGGATCATCATTACAATTGATATTTAAATTCTAAAACCATATTGGGAAAGAAGTAGGTAAAACAATTGTTTCTACAGTAACTGATGAGATAAATATTCTTTTAGCGTGAAGCAGTGACGATGAACAAGACTGAAAACAAACCTAAAGCTGACAAAATGGTCAAAATGAAATCTATTCGGAAAAAAAAAAAAAAAATAATAATTCTGATCCTCTCGAATGGTGGAAAATTACTGAAGAAAAATATCATAAATTGAGACAACCTTATGCTCAGTGGTATATTTAACAATTAATAAAAACAACTTGTTTTAGCAGCCATCTGTGAATGGGTAGAGGTTGGCAATAGTGGTTGGTCGGATGCATGATGGATTGTGTCCTCATCCCAAATACTAGGAACATGTTTAAACACTAATTAACCAGTCTCCTTTCCAACATTTCTACTTCTTTTCAATATTAGCAATTACAGAATATTTACAGGACCAAAATAATAGGTATTTCAAATGCTTAGCGATGTTTTATCTTTACAGTTTTAAAATATATTTTTAAGTATATTAGAGATGCTGAAGATCAGTATTAAGAGAAATACTGAAAAATAAGATCCGCATTTATGGGTGTTAATGTTTTGATGTCTGCATTACATTAGCATTTGTAACCACTAATAAAGCATACTGTACTACAAAAATACAACAATAATAGTAATAACCATTTTAAAACAATGTAACATTTCAGATAACATTTGCCACATTGACACTGGTTCAAAAAATAAAAATGAAATTTTATTGTGGTATACGCACATGAAAAGCATGACTGAATGACTAAACCAATATTGGTCCAAGGGAGATAAAATCCATAAGGTCTACTGTTAACCATATTTTCTCTAACTCTCATGAACTAATATCACTCAATTACAAACATCATTTGAAAAACAATTCAACAATAGTATGTACAGATCTTTAAACAAATATGTACTTTCATTTCACATAATATTTTTAAAAAATGCTTTCCCCGACTCCTTTATGGGTATGAATAAAACTCTTAAGAATTAATAAACCTACATACATATTTTCCAATTGCCTTCATACTCTCACCTAATCCTTCACCTACATTTTAAATATTTCGCCATTCATTTTCATTAATTTGGCGGTCTTACAAGTAATCAACACCTTCAACCACTTATACTTTTAATGACTATTTACTTTCGATAACTATCAAAATAGAAAGTGATTCCCTCTTTTGATTTTCTCAAGCATTATATTATATGATTTTATTCATTAATGGATGATTGTATTGAATATATTAGTATTATATAGAATATACTTATTATTATTATTATTATTTATAAAGAAGATTAAAAATATCTATATAAAAAAAAAAAAAAACCTACGCTAATTCAAAAAATAAACAAAACAAAAAACTGAAACATGAAAA
>JABUQX010118665.1:0-10000 GCA_015478945.1 Trachelipus rathkii | reverse complement strand
ATATTATTTTGTTTTTAAAATTGAAATTTATAATTGAAAGTAAAACCAATAAAACAAGAAATAAAAAATAATGAATGGTAACTTAAAAGAATTAAAAAAAGTAGTTTTCAAAAATCAAATCTTCTAGAGAACTCTAGGGTAAAAGCGTCAAACGCCAAATGGATGAAGATGCAAGTCCTATTGATTGATAGGTTGAAAACTCGACTACAAGTCTAATATTCAAGGACAAGCACAATAGGCCGATATGCCATGAAACAGCCTTCCAAAGAACTTTTGTGAAGATGCATTCTTTATATAAACCAATCATATTCTTTTTATTTCTAAAAATTATTAAACAATCCACAACCTAAACTCATTTTTAATACTTAAAGAAATCAATCATTTTGAACTCAATATTAATAATGCTGGAAACTTTAAAGTTTTACCAATAAGAAAAAACTAATAATAAAATAAATGCAAAGATAAAGAAAAAAATAAAAATAAAATGAACAAAATGAAAAAAAATAAAAATAAAAAAAAAATACATTTTTACTTTAAAACATTAAATAAAAACTGTTAAAAATATAGTTTTTTTTATTTTAATTTCATAACTCTTGTACAGAAGAAACATTGAATAGGAGACTGATGAAAATGTTTCCTACATTCATTATTTTAAAAATATTTTGTCCGTTTTTTATGGTCCGTTGTCATTGGAACTTGGAAGCATTAAAAATATTACAAGATATTAATTTTCAAAAATGTGCACATCTCAAAACTCATAGCACAAAATAAAGCAACACAAGGATATATATATATATATAATATATATAATTCAGATATATATATATATATACTATATATATATAGTATATATATAATATATATATATTATAAAGTAATAATATATATATATATAGTATATATTATATGATAATAAATATATATCTAAAATATATATATGTACTTACTATATATTTACATATCCGAGAATGTTCGAAAACTCACATTAAAAGGATCTGAAATTTACATAAATAAATAAATAACTGATAATTTTATTAAATAAATAAATAAATAAATAAATAAATAAATAAATAAATAAATCAATTAACCAATAAATTCAAATAAATAAATAAATAAAAAATAAAATAAATAGAATAAATAAATAAAGATAGATAGATAGATAGATAGAGTTAGATAATAGATAGATAGATAAGATAATAAGAATAAGTAGTTGAGTAAACCGACTTTTACGATTGACACTAGTATTTAAGAATCAGAGGAAACTGTAAATAATAAATAATAAGAATAATAATAATAATAATAATAATAATATTAAAATAATAAATAATAATATATAATAATAAAAAATAATAAAAATAATAATAATAATAATTAATAATAATCATAGATAATATAATAAAATAACAATAATCAATAAAATAATAATAATAAATAATTAATAATAATAATAATAATAATAATAATAATAATAATAATAATAATAATAATAATAATAAAATAATAATAATAATAATATTAATAATAATAATCACCATAATATATATACATATATAAATATATAAAATATATAACTTATTATATATATATATAGTCTTATATATATATATAATAATATATATAATATATTAAATATATATATATATATATATATTATATATATATATATATATAAGCTATATAATATTATATAATATATATAATAGTATATATATATATATATATATATTTATATATATTATATATATATATATAATTATATAATTATATATATATATATATATATTCAAATAATACGATATATAGATTAAATCACAAATTTCAATCCAGTTTTAACTTATTAAACAAACAGAAACTTTGATGTGAACGTGTTGTGTAAGAAAAATATGTATGGTGTAGTTTGAGCAGAAAAAGAGGGTTAAGATAAGCACAAAACTTCAGGAAAAAAATGAGAGGAGACAAAAAAAAAAGGGGGTTAAACAAAAAGAGCCAATTGACCCAAAAAGGAAAAGAAGAAGAATAATAATTAAGAAGAGAAGAAGAGAAGAAGAATAAGAATAAGAAGAAGAATAAGAAGTGACGATCATGAAGAAGAAGAAGAAGAAGAAGGTTCTGTTGGAAAAGGGTTAATTAATGAAGGAGCAGAAATAATCTCTGAGGCATGTAGAGGTAACAATACATATTAGGAGTAGTAGGTAATAAGAAGAAGAATAATAAGAATAAGAAGAAGAAGTAAGACGTATAAGGTGGAGACATGCGTATAAGCGTAGAAGGATAGGATTAAGGGAAAGAAGAAGCAGAAGAATGAGCATAAGAAGGATTATGTACCAGTTTTCTTGAAGAAGAAGAAGAATAATAATTAATGAGAAGTAAAAGAATAATGAGAGAAGAAGAAACGAACAAGAAGGACAGCGACAAAAAAAGCGAACAAGCAGGGGAACGGAAAAAGCCAAGCTGAAGGCGGCACAGCGCAGTGGAGGAGGGAAAAGAGAAAAGGGAAAAGAAGAAAGAGAAAGGAGAAGAGATAGAAATAGATAGAGAAGAGAAGAAAGAGAGAGGAGAGAGAGGATAGATATAGAGATAGAGAGCCGGTAGGCGGAAGTCTGTAGGGCGGACACAAGACTGGAGGCAAGAAAAAAGAGAGGGGGAAAAAATACAATTGATTAATCGCATTAGACGGGAAATATAGTTGAACTTGTAAGGGAGGGTAGGGGTCAGCACAGGAAAGCACACTTCCTCAAAACTCGAGCAGGGAATGCGAAGTTACTACGTGGTACACTAACTTACCGACTTCCTAACGTTCATTGTAGGATATGTCAGGAGCATCATTTGACACCTTCGAGGAGACAAATGAGATTAAGTAGAGGACAGGTTAAAGGTCACATAGGACACCTTAGAGAGGGAGAAATGAAGGGAAATACCAGAATATCAGTCCAGGGGGCTTGAATTAGGTAGGAATATTAACATTAAGGAGGGACAAAGCAGATGATTGCCTTTTCAGTTGGTGAGAGAAGATGATAGATATGATAAGTGAATGTAATACGAAACAGTGAACTCATTCAGAGAGAGCGACTGATATTAGAGGAAGGCAAGGCGGAGAGAAATGATTTACAGAAGTTGTTAAAGATGTTTTTGTTTTGGAAAGAGGCCAGAGAGATTTGTCAGTTGGGAAGAACTAAGGAGGTCAGCGCAATTTTTAGAGCAGTTTAATGAAAAGTCCGACTTTGCTCGTCGTCAGAGTATATAATCCGTCATGCAGACTAATATTTCTAGGGCTTAATGAAAATGATGGACAAGTAGTGATAGAGAGAGAACGAATAATTTTTCCACAACCCAGATGAAATGCATTGTCTCTAGGCCTGAATAGCCAGGGATACAATGAGAACGAGAAATTCGAACACATGAGATTAGAGGAGGAATAAGATTTTAGATCAAGAAGAGAAATGAACTACTGCTCATCTCCGATTAACAATTTACCGAGTTCCCTACTTTAATCGGCAAGATCTGAAAGCTGTATTGAAGGTAGTCAAGCGAGTAACTTCAATGTAGTAGAAGTTAGTGATACGATTTAGAAGCAAAAAGACCAATGCCCTCCATCGCCCAGATCAAAGTGCTACAGAAAATAAAAACGACATAGGATAGGCATGATGTAGATGTTGGGAGAGAGAAAAGGAGTAGTTAAGAAGTTAAGTGATATCGAAGGTTGTGGGCGGTAATTACCGGAATAGGTAAGCGAGTAAGGATGGTGAGATATATTTATAAGATAGAAGGTAACTAGTGATAGTGAAACAAGAATAGGCGTACGTAGTGTTAAAAGGAATCTGTGGAGCATCGGATCCGGACAGATATGAGCTCGATAATTTAAAATCGAGTTGTCTCTCCAACAGGTCATCACAGAGATGTTTAGAAATACTGAAATAGTAATCGAGTGCAGCTCAACGCTCCCGAACTAAGGTAACTCGTAATACGCAAGCGCGTGAACCTCATCAATCGATACAGATTCTGTGAATAGCCTAACTCTGATAAATCCCTAAACCTCATATAAGAAACAGAAACACTCTAAGTGATTTGGATAAGAAGACCTAACTTAATTAACTCTGCGTGCAAGACACTGACATATAAAGTGTTCAGTAAGGATAATCAATAAAAAGGCATGAAGTAAATCTGTTTTCTGGGTTAAGTAGAGAACGAAGTAGCAGAAAGCAATAAGAAATTATTGTTAGAGACGGGAGTAAGAAAGAGATGTATTAAGGCACACAGAAAACATCGAAGTTAGGAGGTAATTTCGGATATTTCTTACGAGACGTATTATAGAGAATGTTTAGTATTTTAACATTTTAAGGCAACATACTCAAACCGTCAATAACGGAAATTATAAAATAAGTTATAGTTGGAGTATTAAACGAGTTGAAAGGAGATGTATAATTTTGCATTAGCCCATCTGGGTACTGCATGAAGTTACAAGGAAGCAGTAAAGTAGGAGGTATTAGATAGATATAAGTGTATAGGAGAAGAGGTGGAGTGAATTCCATTGCATGCAGAGTGATATAGGGCAGTGAGTCAGAGTCCGATCTACTCCAGTCGATGTCTAAGGTGCTGAAAAACAGGGCACAAAAGACGAGCCACCCCAGCCAACGCCTATGTCAAGACTCTAGATCATAATAGCGACATAGCAAAACGCAGCACGGCAAGCAACGAGCGACAACGCGATACACGCACACACACACGCACAACAGCTAGGCTACTTATACACAACGCACACACCCACCACTCACAACGCACACACGCACACGCACACGCATATCATTCACAAAAAAAAAGCAACAGACAGAAACAAACAGAAAAACCAAAGGAGAAAATTGTAGGAAATGTATTAGAACTCGCAGTAAAACTAAAATTTTTAAACGAGAGATAAAAGCACGATCGTATTTTAACAGCAATAATATTCTAAAATGATGATATAATCCAGGAAGAAGATTTAAAAACACTGACACAGCATATTTCAACACGCGATCTCACGAAATTGTCGATATACAAAAAAAAATGAATACTATTGTAAATCAACTAGAAGAAAAAGAGATAGATAAATCGTATATAGTAATTGAATATGTTTATAATCAATGGCTGTCCAAAGTAGGTAAACTTTTACGCTAGTGGGAAGACCAAGTGTGAGTGAGAAACGCTGGAAGATCTAATGAGAAGAGGATGATAGCGTGACTGAAAAAAACGAGAGCAGGAGAGCGTTGAAGAAAGGGAGAGTAGACTGAAAACGCTATCCGTATAATCGAAAACGCTAGATATTAGTATAGATTAATCTATGAATCATAGATCACGTTTCTCATAATTTTCACCCAAAAAGAAAAGAAGTATCGGCTACAGCTCGTCGGCCTGTATTATTAAGTGAAAACAGGGAAATTACCGATAACGATACCGGAATACCATTAAAACGAATGGCCATTGAGATAACTATACACTAGTTAATACCCGATACCGAGATAATATCATACATACACCTAATATAATATATATAAATATTATAGAATATATATAATATATAATTAATTAATATATATTATATATATAGTATGATATGGATATAGAGTAGTACTTACATGCTTTACATACTCAGCTCACTAAGGAAGTGAGTACCGGTCAACATAGACGTAGACAGGAGGGTGGAACCCAAACCACTGATATATGAAACAAGTAACTCAAGTAATACTACGGATGAGATAATATAAAAAACAGATAAATAACAGTATATGTAAGATATATAGTATAAGTAAACCGGTAAAAGTTGGTGGTGGGGGTAAAACTTAGAGTAGTGATGACGTCAAAGGGATAATGACGAAGGACGGCTTTGAACGGAGAAAGCCAAGTGGAGGAGGGCATGCGGGTCCAGAAAGTGGACAAGGTATAATATGTACGTCGGAACTCACACCAAAAGCTCGTTAGTCGGTGTATATGGCAGTAACGCATAAAGAGAGTGGGGGGTAAGTGAGGTATGAGGCAATGATGAGTGAACAAAAAGAAGAGTTGAGAGATAAATACGAATAACAATTAAATTCCATAATCCGATTGAGGAAAAGACGAGCGTAAAGCTGATCTTATTTATCTCTAAGGTCATCGATGTCTATGTGAAGAAATTTTTTAAAATCGTGATTGAGCTTTATGAGACAAGGTTATGAAAACCCCCTATCTATCCAAGGACAGTGCTTTTCGAGATGTTAGAAATTTAGTGTTGATAAGCGTCATAAAAATACCATGTGATCCAAGACTACATTACAACCACTCTGCAATATAGCAATAATGCGGGACATGACGATTAAGGTGTACTTGATATATATTTTAAGAGATGATTATGATAAATATTAGATATAATAGAAATATGGATATATATAGAAATATATATAAATATATATAGTATTATGATTTGGAATAGATATTATATATTATAGATAATATAAATTATATTAGTATATATATAATAGATATATAGAATATATATATATATAATATGTATTAATATTATATAAATAGTATATAGGTAATATAATATATAATATATATAGATTATATATAATATATATATATATATATATAAGTATAATATATATATATATATATATACATATATGATATTTAATTATTATTATATAATAATAGTATATAAGTATAGATAGCGGTGTGGGTGTGTGGGAGGTGTGTGGGGGGTGGGAATATACATATATATAATAGATTATATATTTATATATATATAATAATATATAGTATATATTAGGTATTATGGACAGGGCGTGAGTACAGATAACAACCCGCAGGAGTTTAGAGTGATGAGCGGGGGTACGTATAAGTGGAGGAGGGCGAAAGAGTAGTCAGATAACTCTACTTGGTATATATATAAGTTTCGAGAGTGGATAGCGGGGCAACTACATACCGTAAAATAATACGTGAAGAGAAGGTATAAAGTACAGATATAAAAGTGGTGGTAGTATTATTATACCGGTATATATAGTAATAGGTGCGGAAAAGAGGCTCAAATTTGTACACACTATGCGAGAAACTGGACCTTGACGGCCTAATGTACGTGCGCGTAGGTGGAAGGGTTATGCTGGAAGCAAGAAAGGTGTAAATCAAGGCAGGGCAAAGCGATGATGAGTAGGTTATGCACGTGTGTGAAGAGGCCACTCGAGAGGCCAAACAGAATATGAAGTGCTTTACCGATGAGTGCATACCGATTACTGGTACTCCTCTCAGAATAAAATTAGCACTATGAGGGTAGATAAACCGGAGATATATCTCCAGAATGCGGAATAAAGTCAGGGCAATTGACGACCGTGTCAGATAAGCCGTGGTCATACATAATGGCACCTGCGATACGCGATGAGGTATCAGCTGGCTGAATCACTATATAAATAGAGAGATATATATTATATAGTATATATGACGATATTATAAAATATTTATATAATATGATATAGAATATTATATTATAATAGAGATGATAGTAATAATAGAGATGATATAGTAAATATATAATGTAATATTAATAATATGATAATATGAGAGGTAATAAATATAGGAGATATAGAGATGGTATAATGGAGGAAGTACAATAGATATGAAGATATATAGAGAATAAATGATATATTATGAATATAGTATAATATAAATGATAGATATAGTATTAAGGATAACTATATATTAGTGATAAATAGATAATATATATATAAAATATGATATATTATATAATATATAATATAGATTAATATAT
The DNA here is from genome assembly GCA_015478945.1 of Trachelipus rathkii. NCBI lineage: Eukaryota > Metazoa > Arthropoda > Malacostraca > Isopoda > Trachelipodidae > Trachelipus > Trachelipus rathkii. Next base: position 2,229 of record JABUQX010118665.1, on the reverse strand, counting down.
TGTATACCTCACTATAACGAGTACATAAAATCATAGTATTAATATAAATATAATTATATAGATATAATTAATATTCGATATAATATATATATATATAAAATATAGATAAGATATATTATATTGATAATTATAATGAATATAGTATAATTAATATATATAGATAAATATAATATATAATAGATACTAATATAATATATGGTATATATATATATATATTGAAGTCCAGAGTGTGTAGGTATGTTAGTTGTAGGGAGTACATGAAATCCCACTTACGGGGTACTCACGAAGAGAAAGCAGCCTAATTAACTGGGCTGAAAATTTAAATCATATACTCAGACACCATGGAGGGCCCTGAATAATTATAATTGTATATATTATTATATATATAAGAGTTAAAAGAAGATAAACTTGTGTCAGATATTTGTCTTATGCAATTATAATAATGAATATATATATTAGATATATAGATATATATTATATATAGATAGATATATTATATATATATAAGTGTAATATATATAATTATATAGATATATATATATAGTATAGAATAGTATATATATATATTATAGATATTAATATTGTAGTGTAATTTTTACTATATTAATGATGTCTGATATATAATATTATTTCATTGAAAAAAAATTCTAATGTTTCTAATAAATAAAATTTCTGTTAAGGGTGTGATTCAAGAAAGTGTAATTAAGTAATAGTTTTTTGAAAAGAGAAAAATTCTTTATAGTGGCTAAGCTTCTTAGGGAATATAGATGCCAAGAAGTCTGTCACAAGAGCATAATGACATTTTAAAATCTATTAAAATAAATAATTTTTCTAACTTCGGTAATTATTTGATCTTTAAAATAATTATTGGAGAAAACTATACACTGATTCAAATAGAGAATAATGCCCTATTACCATAGAGAATTATATTTATATATATATATATAGATAGATATATATATATATATATATATATTAATATATATATATAATATAATAATAGAGAAAAATTATATTAGAATTAATATATTATATAATATATATATAATATCATATGATTATATTAATATATGAATATAATAGAGATAATAATTATATATATAATATATTAATAAAAAGAAGAAAATATATATAGAGATAGTATATATATTAGAGTAATAAAATATAGATATAGATTAGTAGAATAGAGATATCTCAAAAATGATATAATATATAGTATATATAGAATATAGTATATATATTTATTATATATATGTATTTAATTCAGCGTGAGCTGTATACTCATCCCTGTAATTGAGTGTACTGATTTTTCAGACCCAGGTTATGGCACGGCTTCTTTGTGAGTCACTACGTGGTTAGTAGGAGTTTTCTGGGTAACACTAACTTCGAAAAAATATAAATATTATTATATTTATATAACTATATGTACATTTATTAATAAGATATTAATAATATAATTAGATATTAAGTAATTAGGTAATATTTTAAAGAACATAGATAGATAGATTAATATATTGACTGATAGATAGATCTAACTTCAATATTAATAGTTAATATATATATATATATAGATATAGATAGATACTATATATATTAAGTATATAATAGGAGATGTCATAATATAAGATATATATACTATATATATATAAATATATATATATATATATATTACCAGAGATTACCCAACACGCGAGTGTATTATAGCCGCGAGAAATCTTAGTCTAAGGTGAGGATACACTCACGTGTCCGGCGGGATTTTAACCGTAATTCGTATGATAATGATCTTAGACTAACCTTTATTAATGTGAAAGATGAATTAAATTTTTCAAATTTACTGTACACCCTCTCTATTCTAAGAAAGGCTTTGTAAACATCTCGACGCTCTCTTCCTTAGAAATATATATTATCATTAGTGTTAGATATAGATAGTATATAGATCAGTTATAGAGATATATATAGATTAATGATTACGAGAGCAAATGAGATGGTTAATTATAGATTAATAGTATGATATATATGAGAATATATAAGTAGATAATTTTATATATATATATTATGTAGATGATATAGTATAGAGAGAGAGAGAGAGATGAGATATATAGGATATATAATCATATATAGATATAGTAATAATAAAAGATATATTAGTATAAGATATGACGATATATATATCCATATATATATAGAGTGATATATATATAATAGGAGTAAACGTATGATATATTATCT
>JABUQX010118664.1:0-33083 GCA_015478945.1 Trachelipus rathkii | reverse complement strand
ATATATATATATTATATAATAGATTATATATTATATTATAATAAATATTTATATATATATAATATATATATATATATAATATATTATATATATAATATATAGTTATAAAAGAAACCTCAATAATAAGAGAACAAAAAAAAAAAAAAAATTACAACGAATTGCTCTTATTCTTGTCTTTGGACGGAAACGGTATCCACAATATCAAGAAATGAGTTTCCTAATAAGTATCACTAGTGTTCATGAATTGAGTAAACGCCCAGGTTTCTCATAAATTGTTATAAATATCCACGTACAACCAATTTAGAATTAAATCATTAGTTGGGATCATATTTATTCCTAAAAACTCGACATATATACAAATACCCAGCAAAGATAAACATTCTAGGGACTTAGAAAAGGTAAGCTGCGCTCTGACTTATAAGAAATTCCCAAGACACAAACCGTGGAATCGCTCATGGAATTCAAACTCTAATTCATCAGCAATCTCAAAAAATATTGCAAAAGCAAGACATATTTCCCTTCATTTTCCAATATATACACTAGAGTAGTTAATAAAAATTACACACTGAGTGAATATATATATAATATATATCTTATAATAAGATATATCATTATATATATAAGTATATAATATATTACATATATATAATAATATATATATTTTATAATTATATATATATATATATATAATAATAATATAATAAAAATTTTAGTTCCCGTATTAAACGTTCATCATTGGCTGATATTTTCGATTGAAGTATGTGATTTAAAATGTTGCCATCTGGAAATTTATTTGGCTGGCTATAAATTTTTTTTGTAGTCCTGAGATTCCACGCTGTGGAGTTAAAATAATAGCAGTAGTCTCCTGTTCCCATTTTATAAGTAATTGATTAGCCCCTCCACGTATTTTCAGATCAACGTACTATATGATCCAACACGTTCTTCTCTGCCCTCTCAACTCTAGTCTCCCTATATTTTAATATACTTACTACGATCATCATCCCCCCACACTAAATAGATATTTATCTGATTAGTAGTATCTTCTTTATCTGACACCTTGTCTCACAGGCCGCTGTGACGCTTACGTCGACCGCTCTGAACGACATCGAGTACCATGGATATATATTATATATACTATATATATGATATTATTATCTATAGTTAATATATATACTTACTATATACTATATAATATACTATATATTATAAATCCTATATATAATTTATATATATATATTATACTATTATTACACGCCTCATTATATCGCTAGGAAAATATAACTAGCAAATCCTAGTGGCCTAGGTGGGAGAAGCGGAAACAACAACATGCAATAAAGGAAAATAATAGACTATATATTATATTATATATATCAAATAATAATATTATATATGTATATTATTACTAGCTCTTATTATAACCTTATATATTATAATTTATAATTTTCATCATTAAAATCACTAAGAATCCCTAGTTATAGACCGCTAGATATCAGTCTCCGGCGTCTATAGGTGAACGGATCTCTCCCCCTTCTACCCCCATCCGCTCACGCCCCCTAATGGAAATGGTTTTAATTTCAATTTTAGGACTCAGCGATGTGCGACAGAGTTGGACAAGTCCCTCCTCGTCTAACCTAGACGGGAGAAACCCCCTTTTACTACTCAAACTATGCCTGTCCATACTTATTTTTTACTTAAAGCACTAAAACTACTTTCATCCTACACACACACACACCAATATATATATTATTATATTACTCTATATATATATTATATAATATTATGCTATATACTATATATTATATATAAATAATACTATTATATATATATATATAACCCTATATACATATAATCATTACTAGACATATGGGAGAGGAGAGCTGAGTCTATACTAATCGCAGACTCAGCGCGAGTCAACCGTATAGTACTCACGCAGCTTCAGTGTACATACTCGTAAATTTTCTACTAGTCAATCTTTGAAATTGCAATTTCTATAGTTTTAGTTATCAGTCCTCAATTAAAATCTATACCTCGATTATTATGACAGAGTTTACAAACTATCCACTTGTATTATAGTTTCTATGCCAAGCTCACCGATTCTTTATCAGTTCCAGACTTAGCGGGGCTATTGTTAGCGTCTTTCTATCTATACATTTATTCTACCCACCTCTAACTTTGAACCCCTTTCCTTTGCTTTAAGCTTTGACCTTCCTCGCCTTTAAGTTTTGATCTTCTTCGCCTTTAAGCTTTGACCTTTCCTTGCCTTTAAGCTTAATTCATTTTTCTCGCGTTGATTTTATGAATACTGGGAACAAAAAAATTCTATATATTGACCTTATATGAAGACCTTTTTCTTAGTGTGTTTGAGTCTGAATCCAACAATTTATATAAGTTGTTTGTATTCACAATGTCCAGTCCATTCATATGAAAGCTTATAAAAGGCAAGATTTTCCACCATTATTAACGAAAACTGCTGTAATCTTTTCTATTCGTTTTGTTCTTTATCAATTCTAATTTTCACCACATGACAAATACTTAAAGAAACTATAAATTATTATTATCTTTTTTATATATATAACTTATAATATATATATTATGCTATATATATATTATATTGATCTTTTTATGTATTTTAATATATTTATTATATATATTAGAAAGTATAATATAGAATATGATCACTATTTTGGTTTACTTACTATGAGAAAAAACTATTATTTACTTCATATGTCTTCGTATTTTCTTTAGTTTGTTGCAATGGAACTTCTGTTTATTTTCGTCACCTGCTGAATTAAATTTCCAATATTCATCATAGCACAAACAAAGGAATAGACTTATCCAGCAAAAAAAAACGTTCCTAGGTGAGCCGTGTCAATCAACGATTGCTATATTAAAAATGTTAAATAGGAGTAATTTAATATTTTCAATTCTCTTTATTTCAACTCTATTTTCTATTCTAACTTTGAAAATAACAATTTACCTACTAAACTTAATACCGACATTTAAACTAAACCTTCAGCGATTACTCATAGGCAAAAGTTTCTTTGAAGAATAAACACAACGTCAATGTAAGACCCACTATTATTAGTATAAAAACATATCTGTCTACATTATCTGGATCTATATCTCTTATTTTAGTCTTTATTTTAGGTATGAAAAAACTAATTACTATACTATTTTTCTTATATCGGATAGTTATCTTCTGTTTCTTATTCTTTCGCTGAATTTATATTTTTGCCCCTCTGGGATATCATTTTCACCTAAATTTAATAAAATTAAAATAGTTTCCCTTTCAGATCATTAGCATCGCCGTCCTAAATTTTCATGCTGTGAAATCAAATTTACATCAATAAATGTAAAGGGTTCGATGTCAAATTGTCTTAATTTCTTAATTCTTTTCACAATTTTTTATTATAACCCTATTCTCTTATTGCCTGCGTTTTTACCTGTCTTACTCACCAATTTTAATTCTACCCTTAAGTTTACATCGAAGTCTAGGACATACAAACAGCCACAAGGCTAAGTATCCTTCTGCTATCAAGAACTTCTCCAAAGAGCATAAAATTACGTCTGAAAGGACAGAAATTCAGCGTAGCCTCAATATATGATAACACCAATGTGGGCCACTTTCTTATACTCATTGATTTTTATATGTACACTATCAATATGATACACAAATCTGCTTCGGAAGTTTAGTATTAGTAATATCGTCCAATAATCTCGTCGTATATAGACTATTTTAACCTGATAGTATATACAATCCTGAGATATTACTAAATATGCAATATTAGTGTATAGAGTAGAGTATCGTCTTACCCATTGAAGCTTATGGACGCTGTGATAATACATACAGTTCCTCGTTACCCACTTCTTCAGTGGATAACTCGATCCAGTCAATATATACTGAATCTAGTCCTAAATGTACTTAATAGAGTACTTATACTTTCTGTTTTGCAACGGTCAGCCGATGATTCTCATGGTATCTCAGCTCTATACTAAATAAGAACGCTATTTATCTAGAATGATAACTCAAGCTCGACAAACCGGTTTTCACGAACTTCATTGCTGGATCATTCGCTGCTATCTAACTCTTACACTCTCTTCTAATAAAAACAATCATGTTTTTTTTTACCCCACGAATGTATACCTGTCTTTGGAAAGAAAACGTGTCCCAATGAAAAATGACGGTCTTAAAAGTATCATGCTTGCTACTGAAATCAGGAAAGGCCAGCTTATTTCTACATAAATTTTTCTAGATTTTCCCAGTTAAATGACATCAAAATTTAAGATTCTCTATTTGCTATGGATCATATCTGATCCTTAAAAGACTGCGAATAAGTTACAAAGTACCCATCAAAGATAAAACATTCTAGACTATAGGAAATTGTAAGCTGCGTCGACTTATAAGAAATTCCCAACACAAACCTGTGGGATCGTATGGGAATCAAAGCTCGTACAATATTACTGTAAAAATATCCATGTACGAACGAATTTAAAATTAAAAGTTCTCCATTTGTTTGGATCATATTTGATCCTAAAAGACCTGCGAATAAGTTACAAAGTACCCATCAAAGATAAAACATTCTAGACTATAGGAACTTTAAACTGTCATCAAAATTAAGTGCCAACACAAACCTGTGGGATCGTATGGGAATCTATAATTAGAAATATATTTTATTCCCGTATTAAACGTTCATATTTTGCTATGAACTATTTTCTATTGAGAGTATTTGATTAACAATGTTTGCCATCTTGGATAGAGTTGGATTTGGCTTTGTGCTATAATTTAAATTGTTGGTCACAGAACTCAGGCAGATGAGTTAAAAAATAGCGCCTAGCTCTCGATAGGTCGGAAGATTCTAAACATAAAATCAACACTGGGATAGCGAAAAAAAAGTTCAAAATATATCTTGGAGACCCTAACTTCTACGGAGTACGTTTAGCAAGATAACAATATGATTCTATCAAGAAATATTACGGGACAGCTCCAAGACTCTTCAAGAGTAATAAAAAGCAAATTTTACATTGGACTATATATATATATTAATATATATATATTACATTATATATATATATATATATATATATATATATATATATATATATATATATATATTATTATAACAGGCCCTCTTAAACCGCTAGAAAACTAGGCATAATGCTAGGTGCGCCTAGTGGCTAGAACGCGCGAAAACAACAACAACGTATAGTAGATATATATATATATATATATAATATATCTATATTATATATATTATATATAATAGATAATATACTATAATTATATATATAATATATACTATATAATTTTAGGATTTATAACTAACGAATACCCAAGGGTAGAAGATGGCAGGTGTCGGGGGTCTCTCGGCCTCTAGTGACGACGGGGGATTCATCCCCTGCTCCCCCCATCTCTGAGCCGCGCTTAATGAATGGCTTCTTTTAATTTTCAAATTTTTAGGAAGCTCAGCCGATGAGACAGAGGTGGACGAATCCCTCCGTCGTTACTAGAGGGCGAAGAACCCCCGACTACTGATTATCTATGCTTGTCTCTTCTAAGGTGTTCGTTAGTGTAATCATAAAACGACTTTTTATATAATAAATATATATATATTATAGATATATATAATATATAATTAATATATATTATATATATATATATATTAATATTATATATAATTATATATATATAAATATATATATATATATTGGAAGAGAGAGAGAGTGAGTACATACTAATCGCAGACTCAGCGCGAGTCAACCGTATAATACTCACGCAGCATTCAGTGTACATATACTCGTAATTTTCTACTAGGTCAATCTTAAATTTGCCATTTTATAAGTTTTATATCATCCTGATTAATCTTACCTATTATGACAGAGTCTTACAACTATCCACTTGTGATTAGGGAGATTCTATGGTGCCAGCTATGTCCTATCTCTTTTATTCTGACAGTTAGGGCTAGTTGTTAGGTCTATTCTATCTATTCTATTTAATTCTAACCCACCTCTAACTTAACGATCTACCTTAAACCTTTATTTATTTAAAGAATTTTGGGAAAGAAGTCCATCATGTCTTAAAAATGAAGTCTTTGGCTTAAGCGTTGTTGAACCTTTAATTAAGTTTATTAGTAGTTATTTTATATAATAATTAATTTTATTATTAATTATGCGTTGAAATAATAACATATGTATTGATCCATTCATTAATGACCTGGTATCATGTAGTGTTGTATTATTACCAACCCTTCCAAAATTATTTTAAATTAAAGTCCTAGTTTAGTACTAACAAATTTGGTCCAGATTCCAATAATTTCATTAATGAAAGTCATATATAAAAAATGAGTACTAAAAGTAATTTATATATATGTACGTTGTTTCCACCATTAATTAACGAAAAAACTCTGTATTTTCATTTTTGTCTTATCAAAATATAATTTTCACACATACATAATAAAAACTTATAATTGCTATTATTCTACTTCACATTATACATTATTCATATAAATGTTACATGAAGTTAAAATGCCATACATACACTAATAATACATTACATACCAATTGTCTTATTTCAGGATATGTTTACTTATATATCATAACCTTTAATTATATTATTATAATATATATATATATATATAATATATATTACGAATATATAATATATAACTAATATATATATATATATATAGTCGTAATATTATTATATTACATAGTATATATATATATAAATATTTATTATATATTATATATGAAGTATTGAAATATAGCTATTAATTATAAAAACCTTTAATACCAGTGGCTAAACGGACTGCAATGCTTTATACACTATCTACTATAGTCATAGATCATGTATTGGTCATCGCTTAGCCTGCCTACTCATCGCACATACACAATCAACACTGTGCGTTCCTGCAGTTTAAAGCAATCTTTTCACTATCCTTATGTTTCTACGTAAATGTTGGTTTGAGGTAGTTTCTGCCTTAATGAATAGGAAAAAAATGGACATTACAATGTCGGTATATTACTTATTCCATCACTAACTACATAGCTTGTCCAGTTTAGTAAATTTTTTTTTCTGGAAATTAACATTGCATTGATAAGCTTTAAAAAAAATAAATTTTATTTAAACCACCAGCATTGAATAACCAAGCTACTGGTTATCACATGTACAGGCTAAAAACTTACTCTACAAATATTGATATATGAATAATTTATGACTGACTATTATACCGAATATTTTATAGTTTTTATTCCTCGAATTTCCTTTTAATGGGGATCCAATTTGTATTTTGTCACTGCTGGATATAATTGTCCAAAATTCACTAGACAAAATCAAGAAAGATTATCATCAAAAAACGTTCATAGCGTGAGCACGTGTTCAATCAAATTGTATATTAAAAATGTAATAATAGGAGGTAATTTTATATATTTCAATTCTCTTTATTTCAATCTATTTCTATTCTCTTTAGATTCAACTAATCAATTTACCTACTAAATTTAAAAGGTAATTAACTAAAACTTCAGGGCTGAGTTACTCATAGCAAATTTTTTCTGATCAATAACACACTCAAGTCAATACCAATATATTATTATGACTGACTATTATATTCACGTATATTTTTATAGTTTTTATTTTAGTTTTATTTAGGATATATAAGTTTTATTACTATATGATTTCTTATAACGGTAATTCTTCTGGTAATTTTCGGCGGCAATTTATTATATATTTTAAAGTATATTCTAACCCCTTTCTCCCATTTCAATAAAAAAAAAAATAAGCTGCCTACAGACCTCAATATATAATCATTTTCATGCTTAGTGAAATTATTAGTAGGGTTAGTAGGTGGTCGAGTAAAATTGTCTAATTTGCTTAATTCTTTCAAATATTTTATTATCAACCTACTCAACTCTTTACCTTCTATACTCACCAATTCAATTTACCCCCTCCGTCCTTACCCCTGATATGCAGGTTACAAAAGCCACAAAGAGCTACGTTATCTTGGGGCTATCAAGAACTCTCAAGAGGCATAAATTCTTTGAAAACGCAAGCAAATCTCATTAAGGCTCATATAAGCATACACAATATTTCTTATATTCATTTTTTATTACACTATAATTATACACAATTGATAATATATTAATATTATATATAAATATAAATATAATAGATATATATATATAATATATATAATTATATTGATGTATATAAGATATGTATGAGGGTATAATTATATTATATAGTAATATATATATATATATAGATTAGAAAAGTAAATCTTGATTTAATTTTTTTGAGAACCCCCCCAAAAAAAACACAACATTTTTTGTAACACCAATTGTTATCTGTCTTTTGAGAAAAGACGTGTCCACAATGAAAGAAAATGAGGTTCTTAAAAGTATCACTGTTGCTCATGAAATTAGTAAAGGCCAGCTTTCTCATAAATTTTTATAAATATCCAGGTACGAACGAATTTAAAATTAAAAGTTCTCCATTTGCTTGGATCATATTTGATCCTAAAAGACCTGCGAATAAGTTACAAAGTACCCATCAAAGATAAAACATTCTAGACTATAGGAAATTGTAAGCTGCGTCGACTTATAAGAAATTCCCAACACAAACCTGTGGGATCGTATGGGAATCAAAGCTCGTACAATATTACAATGAAAAAATACTTAGGGAAAAGCAAGACATTGTCCCTTCAATTTTCCAAAATTATACAACGTAGATTAGGTAAAAAAATTCACTGACTTGGTAGTGATACATTATTATATATAATATATATATAATATATATAATATATATATAATATAATATATAAGTATATTATATATATATATAATTAAGAAATTTAATATTCCTCATATTAAACGTATCAATATTAAATTCAGTTATCTGACGATGACAGTATGATAGTATTTAAAATATTTGCCATTCTCGGAAATTATATTCTGCGCTTTGCTATATAATTCTTTTTTTCATTACGGTTCGAGATTCACGCTGTGAAGTTAAAAAAATGAATACGCGTAGTCTCGCATAGTTCGCTGATATCTATATATAATTTAGCTCCGATACTGCAGAAAAATAAGCAAAAAATAATTTCTACAAAATTTAATATTGTGACCAGTAAAATTTTTTTTGCGAGTACGTTGCTCAAGCCGCGTGAGTCGCTTACGGTTATAATAATACATAATATATGATATTCATACTTAATATTATATATATATATATATATTATATATTATAATATTATATATATATTATATTATAATATATATATATACTATATATATATTATATATATAATATATAATACGGCCCTACTTAACCGGCTAGAAAACCTAGCAAAATGCCTAAGGTGGCCCTACGTGCAGGAACGCGGAAAAAACAACAACAATAATATATATAATATATATCATCATTAGTATATATATAAATATATATATATATATAAATCTATATATATATATAATATATATATCATATCATAAACAGGTTATCATGATTTAAACACATAAAAACGAATTACCCATAGAGCTAGACCGCATAGGATATCAGGTTGTCGAGGCTCTCTACGGCCTCTAGTTGAAACGACGGCAGGGATTTCATCCCCTTCTCCCCCATCGCCTGACCGCTAATCTTGGTATACTTTTAATTTCAATAGCCGATGCGCTCGAGACCCGATGACGACAGAGTGGGACGACCATCGTCAGTCTAACCTAGAGAGCAGACGAGAAAACCTACTACTGATCATCCTATGCTGTACTACTCTAAGTAGTTACTTAGTTGAATCATAAAAAACGACCTTTTACACACACACACATTCAATACATACTATATATATATAATGTATAATATATAATATTTATATATTATATAATATATAATATAAGTGAGGATATAGATTTCAGTGCAGAGGGTATAATAATATAATATATAGTATAGTAATATACTAATATAATATGAGAATAGAGAGAGAGAGAGTGAGTCATACTAATCGCAGACTCAGCGCGAGTCAACCGTATAATACTCACGCAGCATTCAGATAGTACAATTACTCCGTAACATTTTCTACTAGTCAATCTTTAAATTTTGCACATTATTATAAATTTTTTAGTTATCAGTCCATGATTAATCTTACCTATTATTGACAGAGTTACAACTATCCAGCTTGTATTAGGGTCTTATCTATCGTGACCAAAGTAGTTCACTATCTCTTTACATATTCTGACTTTAGCAGGGCTAGTTTGTTAGGTTTATTCTCTTCCCTCTCAATCTTAACCCACCTCTAACTTATAACCGCCACTAACCTTGTTTTAAAGGTTTGTACAAACCACTCCTTTAGATGGTAAATAGGTTATCTCGTCCTTAGCTTTGAACTTAATTTAATATTATTCATTAATAATGATATTAGTCCGACACAAAAACCTATTACCTGATATGAGACCTTCGTTCTTATTATTATTTAGGCTGAATCGGAGAATTATATTACAGTTTTTGTAAAATGTTGCCAGTTTACGTAGTAAAGGCGTCATGTAATTATAAAAACCATTTTTTCCTTTCCACATTTAAATTAAAAAAAATCTGGTAATTAAACATGTTAATATCCTTATCAAAATAATAATGTTTTCACAAATATATAAAAACTTAAAAAGACAATTATAATTATCTACTCCATAATATATTAATATATTATAATATTATATATTATATATATATATAATATATATATTAATATATATATACTATATATATATATAATATATATATAATATTATATATAATATTATATACTATAATATAATATATTATGGTAGAAAGAGAACTATTATAAACTTTCATATGTCTTCTGTTTCGCTTTACGCTCTCTTAACGCTTGCCAAATGGATATAATAATTGTCCAAATTTCACTAGACAAAATCAAGAAAAATTATCATCATAAAACGTCATAAACGTGAGCACCGTGTTCAATCAAATGTTATATTAAAAATTAATAATTAGAGTATTTAGATATTTCATTCTCTTTATTCATCCTTATTTTAACTCTTTTAAACTCAACTATCAATTTACCTACTAAATTTAAAAGCTAATTAACTAAAACTTCAGGCTGAGTTACTCATAGGCAAAATTTTTTGAAAATAACACTCAACGGTTAAGACCTATATTTAGTATAAAAACTATGTATATCTACATATATATATATCTCTTTTTTAGTTATATTTAAATATAAAAACTATTAGCTATATATTTCTCATACTGGTATAGTATCTTCTGTTTATTATTTTTCGCGGAATTTATATTTTTGTCTCCCCTGGGATATCGATTTTCACTAAATTTCAATAACATTTAAAAAAACGACACTCAGATGATGTACGAGGATGTGGCTTGTTGAAATCAAAAATTTTAGTAACCGATTCAACCCGTTCCAAGTAAATTGTCTTAATTTCTTTTCAACAAATATTTTTATTATCAACCTATCTCTATTCTCTAATTCTCTTTACCTTCTACTACCATCAATTTACCCTAATTAATGATGCTAGGTATACAAAACCACAAGCTAATTTATCTTGGGGCTATTCAAGAACTCTTCAAGAGCAAAATCTTTGAAACAACAAATACAGGTAAGTCATATAGATACACAATTGATTTCTTTATATTCATTTTTTATACCCACTATTAATTGAACACAATGTTTAATACTTATTATATATCTATATATTATATATATATATATATATATATATAATAATATATATATATATTATATATATATATACTATATATATATATATAATTATATATATTTATAATATATATATATTAGATATAAACGGTTTCGAATCATTGGAGAACCATAAAAAAACAACATTTTTTTTCATAAATTAATTGTTATCTGTCTTTGGAAAGAAACGTTCCACAGAAAGATAAAATGATTCTTAAATATCACTGTTGCTCTGAAATTTAGTAAAGGCCGCTTTCTCATAAATTTTTAAATAATCCAGGACAATCACATTTAAATTAAAAGTTCTCCATTTGCTTGGATCATATTTGATCCTAAAAGACCTGCGAATAAGTTACAAAGTACCCATCAAAGATAAAACATTCTAGACTATAGGAAATTGTAAGCTGCGTCGACTTATAAGAAATTCCCAACACAAACCTGTGGGATCGTATGGGAATCAAAGCTCGTACAATATTACAATGAAAAAATACTTAGGGAAAAGCAAGACATTGTCCCTTCAATTTTCCAAAATTATACAATCGTAGATTGGGCATAAAAAAATATTCACTGGACTTGTAGGTTATAGTATATATATATATATATTAATATATATATATATAGATTTATATATATATATATATAATATATATATATATATTATAATCATATATATATCATTACTAAATATATATATATATATATTATATATATATATATATATATATAATTAAAAATATTTTATTCCCGTATTAACGTTCATATTTGCTATAACTTTTTCGATTAAGTAGGTGATTTAAAATGTTGCCATCTGGAAATTTATTTGGCTTTGGCTATAATTTTTTTTGTTAGGGTCTGAGATTCACGCTGTGAGTTAAAAAAATATGCAGTAGTCTCGCTAGTTCGGTGATTTATATAGTAATTGTAGCCTCCGTATTCAGAAGAAAATAAGTCAAATATATTTGCTTTAGGTAAAATTTAATATTGTGACCAGTAAAATTTTTTTTGCGAGTACGTTGCTCAAGCCGCGTGAGTCGCTTACGGTCGACTCGCTCTGAGTACGACACGAGTAGCATGACTATATATATATATTCTTAAATTATCTTATTTAATGCGGTTATTCAAAATTGTTATTAATTAGTAAATTTAAATGTTATTTACAATAAAAAATAATTAATTTTTTTAGTTTATTTGATTATTAATTTTCTTATATTATCGAATAAGAAGTTAGCATAAACTTAATATACTTAATGTTATGGTATATGAGTGCAACTAATTATTGAATTAATATATCTAACTTTTTACTTCAATTCTACTAATTTCTATTTCTTATTTCTAATTATTTTTATTATTTATATAATTTATTATTTTTATTTTTATAGATATATTATTTATATTTTTATAATTTTATATAATTTTTACTTTGTTATTTTATTTTTATTATTTTTATTATTAATTCTTTATTACATATCTAATATTTTATATTATCTTATATCATTCCTATGCCATAATAAGTCTTAAGTCTTAATCTAATCTAATCTTATTCGTTCTTTCTGTCTTTCTTCTTCTTCTCTTCCTGGTGCTCTTCGTGCTCTAGCGTCCCTCCTCGTTACTAATCATTAGTCTTCTTCTAGCTTTCTACCTCCTCTTCTTTTTCTTTATGGCGTTCGTCTCTTTCGTATCGCTCTTGTTCTGCTATCTTCATGGGTACTCGTCGTTCTTATTCTCTGTTGTTGCTTGCTGGTGAGTTAGTTATATGTTTTCATTACCATCCGTGAGATGTATTGGATTGATTATTATTATATATTGATGTTCGGTATTATTATTATTATTATTATTATTATATGTATATGTGATTACCACTATCGTCGATATCATCCCAAATAACCTAATATTATAGATTTGGATTATTTATTAGTTATGTCAAAATGTATTTTTTATTTATTTTATGTTTCTATTTGTTTATTTTATTTTATTTTTATCTTCTTCTTCTTCTTCTTTCTTCTTCTTCTTCTTCTTCTCTCTTCTTCTTCTTCTTGTTCTTCTCTTCTCCTTTCTTTCTCTTGCCACTGTCCTTTATTAGGTCAATCTTCGTCTTCTTCTAATTGTCTTCTGTGCTATTTCTTGCCTTCTCTATTCCTTTGTATCTGTCTGTGCTCTTCTTTCGTCTTCTTGCGTTTCTCTTTCCTATCTTCTTCTTCTTTCTTGTTACTTCACTTCTTCTTCTTCTTTCTTCTTGATCTTCTCTCTCTGCTTTCTTCTTCGTCAGTCTCTCTTTTTATGGATCCATTAGCTCTCTCTTCTTCTATCTAGTTACTATTCATTTCAGTTCATTTCTATCTTAATATTAATATTAGAAATATTTATATATATATGTAATTATATTAATTTATTATTTATAATATTATATAATTATTTTAAATTATTATTATAAGATATTATATATTTATTAATTATTATATTATTTATATTATTATTATATTATAATTTATAATAATCAATATTATATTTTTCTGAAATCTAAGATATGTTATAATCCATATACATTCGATAATTAATTCTATGTAATTATATTATTTAGATTTCTTGAAATTATTATATTTTATACGAATATTCGGAATGACTTACATGTTGACGAAATAATTGAATATTACCGCATAGATTGAGATACGTAGAGAGATATTGAATGAGAGAGAGAGAGAGAGAGAGAGAGAGAGATGAAGAGACAATATGAGAGTAAATTTAGAGAGTGATAAGTAATTATTCATGTAATTGAATTATGATATTATTATAGATGAGAGATGAGAGATGATAGAAAGATTGAAGTGAGTGAAGATATTTGATTCTCACTATTCTATTTATCATAATTGATCAGAACTGAATTCGAGCCATTAGATTATTAATGTTTATGCGGAGTGATATATAATATTTCCTTACTTGGTATTATTGTTTATGAGTATGTAATATAATGTTGAGTTAATTTATAATCGACCTGAGATATTCAAAATTAATGTCTTTTTATTTTTCTTATCAGATTGATAATACATAACTCACTTTCTAAATTATTTCCCTCATATAACATATTTTACTTTCATTCTGCTCAATTCTATATCTTCTATAATCATTCTTCTGTCTTCTTCTATTACTATCTTGTCTCGATGTTGTTATCTTAATGTCTTTTGCGACTATTTCTGAGATACCTTCCTTAAAAAGCATGTTACATTTTACAATTTTTTCTTAATCTTTTCATTACTTTCGTTTTCATATCTAATTCTTAATACCATCAAGGTGTTCTTCATTATCATTTTATATTCTTGATTCTTTTTTCTTTGTATTCCCTGACTCGGTTTCGATGGTATTTGCTGGAAGGGGTTAGAGTTTAATTCATATAACAATTTAAAAGATAACAATAGGGCTAACTATATCAGATGTATTTGAGTCGGGAGAGGGGAAGGAGGTAGAGTTTTAAAATAAAGTATTATTAATTAATTCACTTAGTACACACTTAGTAATTAGACTTATATGTTGGTGCCGCTTGATTTTGAGTCTCTTGGGAAACGTGTTAGTGGTCAGGAGTTGATCTTACATTAGTGTAGACATGGTGTTGAGACCATATCCAAGTCTACGATGTCGATGTTTCGAGTACCCAATAATCGCAGTTCTAATAATACACCCGATTCGAAATTTGAATAAGTATCCGCATTGCAACAGTAGACTATGAGTTGTGACGTCAACATTTATTTGACTAATTTATGTATGTACAGTTCTACTCATGGCAGTACTAGATGGCGAGACACTTGTCAATAAGTGTTACCAGATTGTGTACTAAATTTTTTTATTATTATTACTTTATTATATTTATTATTATAATTATTTATGATGGATGTGTATTTTATATTATTTGGTAGCCATTTTTTGGAGGCTTAATTTACATATATGTATTCCTGTCTAAAAGGAAAATAAAATTAATTATTTTTAAAAGCCACGTGGGTATTTTTTGAGTCAAATTTTCTGTAAGTTATAAAATTATTAAATTATATATTCAAATATAGCTAATTTCAATAATTAGTTCTGTCATACCAATTATACATATAATAAATCTTCCTTCAGAATGGCAATATTTGGTATCAATGTTTTTTCAAAATTTTACTATATGATATTGATTAACAGCACTCTGCCCTATTAATTCTACTAGATTATATTTTGATATCTTACTTTGACATAATTGACTCTCTAAATATTTCAGTAAATTATACTATAGCACTTGCCATTTTCTGTTATATACTTATTATAGTCCGTCATTTTAATGTTGGGTAGTTGATTTATTTTATGTTTCTATTAAGTTTAAATTGTATGTTATCAGTTCTAGAGTTGTAATTATACTTAATTGTAGTTTTAGCTATATGTGTAAAATATTCTATCATTTCTTTGTCTGTTTCGTAATTTGATTATATGAGATCTTATGTGTTAGTTGTTGTTGATGTAGTATTGTTGTCTTATGTATATTAAGTGTTGTTGTTAGTTGATTGTATTAGTATGTTATGATGTTGTTGTTATATGTACGTTTAGTTGTTTAGTTGTTGTTGTAATATATATGTTAGTATTAATTATATTATTATTTATTATTTAAATAATTTTATTAATTATATATTAAATATTATTATTATTATGATATTAATATTAATTATTATTATTATTTAATTATTAATTATTAATTTTTATATAATTAGTTAATTATTATATATTTATTTAATTATTATATATATATATTAATTATTATATTAGTTAAATATTATGTATTATTATTATTATTATTATTAATTATTATTATTATAAGTTATGTATTATATTATTATTAGTATTGTTAATTTTTTATTTACATATTACTATTATTACTATTATTACTATTATTATTATTATTATTATTATTATTAAAGCATAGACCAGACAATCAATATAAAATTATAAATCGAAATGTCCGATTACCTAAATATTTTTACATAGAAGAAAGAAAGAAAAAAGAACAGAAGGGGAAATGATTCAAGCTTCAACATTTATTTCGTATATTTTAAATTTTTAGTTTAAACTACTTATTATATTTGTAATAATTGTAATATTGGAGTATTTAATTTTTTTTATAAAAATAAAAAAGTCATATCCTTGAAAATGTCCACCGTGGGCGGACGAAAGCTTGGATCATTCAGGAAGGCAATTGTTTTTTTTATTCAAGAATTGTCCCTGAAGAAAATTAATGAAAATGTTAGGAAGGTTTTTAGGAATTTAGAAAAAGTCTTGCAAAGATTATATTTAAGACAAATGCTGATTTGTTATTTCTAATATTATTATATTATATTATTATTATATTATTATTATTATTATTATATTATATTATATTATTATATCTATTATTATATTACTTAATTTTTATTATTTATTTCTATTGCGTAAAAGTTCAATTTCTATTTCTATTATTTTTATTTTTTATTTTCTTTTTTTTTGTCTTGTATTTTACTTTAATTTTTATTTTATTTTATTTATTTTTTTTTTAAATTTTTATTTTTATTATTATTCTTTTCTTATTCTTATTCTATTTCTTATTCTTAATTCTTATTCTTATTCTATTCTTATGCTTATTCTTATTCTTAATCTTAAATCTTAATCTTATCTTATTCTTCTTCTTCTGCTCGCTCTTCATCTTCGCTTCTTCTTCTCTTCCTCTTCTTCTTCTTCGTTCTTCTTTCTTTCTCTGTCTTCTTCTTCTTTCTTCTTCTTCTTCTTCTCTCTCTTCTTCTTCTTCTTCTTTCTTCTTCTTCTTCTCTCTTCTTCTCTTCTTCTTCTTCTTCCTTCTTCTTCTTTCTCTTCTCTCTTCTTCTTATTATTATTATTAATTATTATTATATTATATATTATATATTAGAATGAACATATTATTAAATGATTAAGGTTGTTACATTATATATTATTTCTCTCAATATTATTATTATTATTATTAAATATATAACATGATTTTATAATTAATTATAATTAAATTATTATTAATTATAATATTATTATTTATTTTATATTATTATTATTTGTATTTATTATTATATTATTTTTCTTATTATTATTTCAATATATTCTCTATTTATTTTTTTTTTTAATTTTATTTTACACTTATATTTACATTTACTTTACACTTTTCCGTCTTCTTCTTCTTCTTCTTTCTTCTTCTTCTTCTTCTTCTTCTTCTTCTTTCTTCTTCTTCTTCTTCTTGCTTCTTCTCTTCTTCTTCTTCTCTTCTTCTTCTTCTTGCTTCTTCTTTATTCTTCTTTTTTCTTCTCTTCTTCTTCTTCTTCTTCTTCTTCTTCTTCTTCTTCTTCTTCTTCTTCTTCTTCTTCTTCTTCTTCTTCTTCTTCTTCTTCTTCTTCTTCTTCTTCTTCTTACTTCTCTTTATTATTATTAAATTATATTATTATTATATATATTATGTATTATTATTATATATTCATAT
Organism: Trachelipus rathkii; assembly: GCA_015478945.1. Lineage (NCBI taxonomy): Eukaryota > Metazoa > Arthropoda > Malacostraca > Isopoda > Trachelipodidae > Trachelipus > Trachelipus rathkii. Next base: position 14,876 of record JABUQX010118664.1, on the reverse strand, counting down.
TATATTATGATTATTATTATTATATATTATTATATTATTATTATTATTATGTATTAGTTATTATGATTATTATCCTTGCCATTGAATTGTTGAGGATAGTTTCTTTCTCATTTCAAGAAAGGTCGTCAGCAAAGCTTTACCCAAAATAAGTTTCTAGAAAATATGTTCAAAGAATGTCTTATTAGTTTCACTTAATATCATGTCATCACCAACGAAGGCTACAACCAATGATGGTCCTGATAGGGTGGGTGGTTGTTTGTTAAAATTTGAAAAATTAAAATATGCTTAAGTTGCTTATTTTTAAATTAAAAATCATTTGTAACAATAAAGCAACTTTTAAATTGGTAATCAGTACCATTAGAGATGCGATTTTTTTTAAAATTCGCGATTTTTTATGGAATTTGATGGAACTTTGATGGAACAAACTCTATCATTTCTAAATTTGGAATAAAATATATAAAATCGGTGCTGTGGAAAAAATGTTATCCTAATTTTCGACCTTCAACAAGAAAATCATTAGAAATAAAAAAAAAATTAATCCAAATCATAATGTATCATACACCAAAAGATAGATCTGGCCCAGTCATTTAAATCTGCCATAAAAATTAAATAAACTGAGTAAGAAAATAATATAAGTTAAAACAAAAGAAAACGCTAAAAACTATATTTATATATTTTAAAAATAAGAAAATATATATATATATATATATATATATAATATATATATATATATATATATTTATATATATATATATATTGCATCTAGTATATAATTTGAGAAGAAGTGTGTGGTTGTGAAAGATGGCACATATGCTATAGAACGTGTAGTATACTATTCTAATAAATACTATATATATTATTACAACATTACCGCGGCTTAAATCTAACTTGCAGTCTCTTAGTTGAATATCATTACTAATCTTAAACTTACTATATACTCCTATACCTCTTAGGTCTCCTGTTACATAACAAGCCTTCTCTTAAGCATGGAACTTCCAAAGAATATCCATCCCTATACCCTTAAGACTCAAGCTGAAATTGTTAGAATAAATTTATACTATAAACCTATAGACATTGAAGGTTTCTGACAATGAATATATTATCCGCTACATTTGATTTATGAAGATCTAGTTGGAGCGCATTACTTAGAGTTCGAAGCACTATATTGAAACCTAACATATGATGAGAGAGTATTCCGTCCTGTGATAACACAGTCTTTCAAAAGAGAACTTACTCGTAATCTTCTCTAGACTTTTTCAGCTGCCACTAGCATATGCTGGACCACCAATATAACAGTTACCATCATGTTATGCTTCTCGTTACATGTGCGTACTACACCACCTACATATATTCTCTTAGGGGAACCGCATTGCTATCGAGATACGCTTATCTCCCTCTTCTTAGACAGATACAATCAGTAGATGTATTACACTCTCTTTCCCACATTTCTAGTTGGATCAAAATTCATTTATCGGAGCCAGACGTCACTGAACCCGACTCTTTTTACTATGCTGTTATCTACTCACTAATATATAATGACGTATCGACCCGGCTTCCTCTTATAGTGTAATCGATGGTAATTTTGATGCAGACTACCGCCTATATCCACTAGAGAGCAACTTATATATGAGAGTTCAAATTAGGGCTTTGTTCTAGATCATCTGTTCCTCTGAACACAACCATGACCTTGCATGAACGTAGAATTGAAGATGAATGGCCAAGTAGCCTAATTCCCCTTATGTCTGCATTCTTAGATAATGCTGAGGTGCGTTAGGCTACCCCCTTATGCCAAACTAAATCATATGAATGGAAGAGCTTGTCCACTTATCTCAGCGGACCAGTATCCCGGATTACATTTAAGTGCTTCCGATCACCTAACCCAAGTTACTCTGAAACTGACCTACGCGACATTTATTCTTTATCACTTATTCACAAATTTTTGTTTTAGATGGACCATTTTATCTAGAGCCATACTACTGGCATTCATAGAGAAAAATTGACTAAACTATAGGGCTCCAACATAGGCCTATTCTCTGACTCTAAATAGGTAGAGCTATACAGTACCAGTTATCCGAGCATAACCCTATATATATCGCTCTTATAAAGAACTTTTAGAAATGACATTACGTCTCCCAAACAGCATCCCTAATCGCTGCCCTGCCGCTAGATATTGAGACGGTAGTTTAGTTATTTCTGGGCCAACGTTGAGCGGCGGGTTGAGAAAAAAAATTGTTTGGTGGGCGTGGTGGCTCTAACTCTAATGCGGTGCAGTGGTGGAAATTTAGGTGCTTTGAAACGCGACATGAGTAGAACACAGTGCTTAGAGACTTTTTCGCCTGCGTCTGCGGATTGACAGGTGGTGAGACTGGTAACCTGTACTTTAAAAATAATGAGCATTAGTTTGCATACTTTCTGCTATCGCTCCTGCGACAGGAGATACCTCTTATCTGCGATGCGGGCGACATCAAATAAATTGCCATATTTGTTCGAGGTGTCGTGCACTGTGATGATAGAGTCGCGAGTTATTCGAAAGACAAGAGACAAGCGGAGGACTTGAATAATCAGGTAGTCCCAGCTTTCCAGAAAGGTTGGTGTGACAATGTCATTACTTGTATATTGATTATTTCACTTATATATTATTATTTATTATGTATTGTGGAAAATAATTATCTTCGATTCTTATCTGACAAAAAAGGGAGATTTTATATATTATTATTATTATCAATTCAGCTTTTATTATAAATTTAATCCGTATTGCTAGAGTGTGATACTTTTCATTTTCGAATCGATGAGCTCTAAATGAGTCTGGAGTAGCTTTACCATTAAAACTAAAGTTTAGCCATCTATTACAACTCTTCCATTTATGTTCTCCTACTATGTATCTGTAACATATCATATTCTAGTGACGCGACTTGCTTTTCAAAAGAATCCAGGACGTCTACTCTACACGACCCACCAACTTCTGTAAACTACGCTGTTGCGCTCACTCATATGATTCCCCGAAATCTGATGGCATTCTTGATCTATGCCTCTAACACGCGCCACACATTACTTTAGAAATAGAACCATGTGCACACTTAAAATCTGCTCTTCAGGTTGAATATTCAGTAAAATTTACAGTATCTTATTGATATATACTTACCTATTTTCCTCTACTTTCAAACCCTGTAGGGACGATTCTTTGGCAATATTCCTATCGCTCCTCCCTCATCTCTCTCTCATAGTATGTTACCTATTGATCTTTATGCCTGATGGTAAATACATTTTGATCTGAGTAAGCTGACAAATATGGGTCCTGAGATGATCTTAATGATAACGTTAGGAAGGGCGGGTATATGGACCTACGTGATAGTGAGCTAATTTCCTCACCCGAGGTATTTTGATAGAGGGAGTGTTAGTTATTCTCGGAGTAGTCTGAGTCCCCTACCTCCTCTGAGATTATCAATAATCTTATATTCTCTATGTTACTATATAACTATTAAACACTTATTAACCTACTCATTCGGGCAAGCAAGCGGACACATCCCGTGCTCAACCTTTATTCCGATATAATAACAATAGCGTAAGCCCTGCTTCTCTTATCTCCTTCTAAATCCTCATCTGCCCTCTCTCTCTTCTATATCACTTCACCTGTATTTCTATATCTAAGATCTATTGAAACTCCTTTCTCTAAACTCTTCAACATTCTTATAGACCAGTCTGTAAGTAATCATATCTCTTCTATTTCCGAACTCGCTCAGTGACGGGCTTTCGGTTCAGTTATCTAGGTAAGGTATTACTTAAGTGATATAACTTTATTACCTTATATTTTAAATACCGATATTTATATTAGGTTTACCCGCCCCTTAGAACTACGGGTGAGAGACTTGCGTTGGTGGCGTACTTGGACATTTCCAAAGGCATACATTGACCCGGGTATATATGGCTAATAGCGTCACTATGCTCTCCAAGCTCCCCTCCTTTGGTGTATATAGCTCTGTCCTTATCTCTTTGGTCATATATATACTTATAGTGAGTTGCATTTACAGTATTTTCTTTCAAATACTGTTACTATCAATTATATCTGACTTGTAGTGAGATTATGGGCGATCGATCTTCTTCCTTTTCTGTCAATAGTGTTGTGTCTATCAGTGGTTACTTTTCTTGGTCTTACCTAACTTTATTATATCCTAATCATTATTCAATAAATGTATCTGTCATCACCTGCGCATCTAATCTATTCACTTATATTCACTATAAATACAAAAAATGACTCAACCTTTCATTTTCAACTCATTTGTGACGTAATTTACTTAGCATCCCTCTTTTTAACTATCTTAGATATAATATATAGCCTACTCGTGATTCCTTAAATCTGTTCTCGTAATTCTATTCTACGGACATGTATACATCGTTAAAATTAAACTAAAGTTCTCACTTATTTAAACATAAAGAGGAATGATAAAAGATTCTTTCCGTGAGAGAATTTCCGGGTGGCAGGTCGTTCTCAACCTTGTGAATCAATCTTTAAAAACTCAACTCTTCAAATCATTTCCCTCTCTAAGACACCTTCTATGATCGATTTCTCTCAATCTACATCTTCTGAGACATGGGTGTTATCTACCTCATAGACGCTATTCCTTGCGACAGGCAAATACAATAATAAACATACACTATACGACTTTTATTACTCTAGACATTAACCAATAACACAAAAAACATTTACACAAAACAATTCTCACCCACCTCACATCATATCATACACGAGCCTCACCAGAAAGTGCTTAACCCATTATTGTCAAATTGAGCCTCGAAAAAAAACAATGGTAGACGGTTATTTATATCCCCCTAGAGATGACTTGCTGAGTAACCCTACCTCTTTTGCTCTCTCTTGCGAGCATGTTATCAACTAATTTCTTATTTTATAATTTATAGTCGATATAGGGACCTCTTAAAGTTCCCGACCCTTGTATGGAACTGACATCTGATATTATATCTTTGAGCGGTGGGGGCTCAGGTTTCATCACCGGCTTCTGAGATTTATTTAGAGTCGAGTCAAAGTAACTAAAAAAGACTTATTAAACTGGTCCGTTTCTTTCTAGATCATCTTGACCCTCTAGTTACTTATTGCTGGACGCGATGTTGTGATGCTTATATATATCTTCTTTTATTCATTATTTGAGTAAACCGTAGCTAGGCATAATAGTGCTCGAGGGAGCTTATCCCACTACGCGTGGCCATACCTCCGTTAATAACCGGTACCTATACTGATAGCACTGAGGTGAGTGCTGTACGCACATGAGTTTTGTGTTGATATTTATGACAATCATTCACAGACTTATCAGTTACGCTAGTTATGGGTATGCCTCCTATCTTTTCCATTAGCTCACACTTTACATAGTATGATCTATATTGTTTAATTCTCTTCACATCTATTTTCTGTGTATTTCTCTTAACTTCAAATTTAAAATCTACTCACTCTCAACTTTTATATAGCACCGCGTACTGTATGCTCTATCTAGTATATTATTACGTTATGATATATTGTAGTTAGTTGGAATTTTGTTGAATTTTAACACCTCACCTCCTTGAATTAGAGGGCTATTGCACCGTGATGCATGAGTTATATAGGTTAGATAACCGATATATAAATATATATTAATTAATTAAATATATATAATAATATATTACATATATATATATATATAAAAATATATTAATATAATTAATATTAATAATAATATCATTAATATATATATATATATTAATATATATTAACATAATATAATAATATTAATATATATATATAACTATATATTTAAATAAAGACGTGGAGACAATCTGATTACAACTAGGTAATCAACCTTATATCAAAGCTACTAATCACATATATTTATATAAATTATTATTAATTAATTAATATTTAAAAATATTATTATAATATTTATTAACTCTATATTATTATTATTTGTTATATTATATTTAAACTACTTATTATTTATTATTTATTATTTTATATATTCGAATTATTATTATTATTAGTATTATTATTATTCAGTTATTATTATCTTTATTATTGTTATTATGATACTCATGAGTATATATTATATATTAGATATATCAGTACGTATATTTGTTGACTTTGTAAGTATTTTGAGTAACTACACGTATATACTGAGTATGTGACGATGCCACAGGTGATATAAAAGTGAGTATTATATAAAATATTAAATGGAGTTCATAGCTAAAATAAGTATATATATAATGATAAGTTGAAAAATCAAGTGTCACTAAAAACCAAAAGGAGATCGATAATTGTCAATCTGAGGATTAGAATTAAATCCATAAATCGTGATATGAATAGTATAAGTATAATACTCATAGACAGTAGACAACAGTATATTTAAGATACTTATAGGAACGGATATTGGGCTTTTCGGAGGCCATGAAAGAAGAGAGTTAACCATAGGGTGCTGAGGGTGATAAGTATAAGTATTTAAATAGTACTAATGGCACTTAGATATAATAAGATATGTAGAATAAATACATGGATAATAATTTAAATAGCTAATTAGATAATAGCCGTATTATTAAATAAAATATATGATAAATTGTACTCAGATGTATTAGTAATATTATTTTGTACCATGCTTGACATAACCTTATATCATTTTACTATGTAATATGAGGATGTTATAGTATAAGAAGGTATATAATATATAATAGGTCAATTAATACCTAAGAGATGAAAAAAAAGTAATATAGAGTTTAATATACAGGGTTTATAAGATAATATAGTACGAAAGGTTTACGGTGTATATATAGTTATATTTATATGTGAGGTAAATGTATAAAAGATGAAGAAGTAGATTATAAGTAATTAGGATAAAGGTTAAAGGAAAATTAAAGGGAATGCTGCTCTGCTATATATAGTAGATAGATAAATGAGATTATATCAGATATTGTGAAAAGCAAATCAAGAGATATTATGATAGTATGAAAAATGTTTAGACAAGTGGATAGAAATGAAAATTGTATATGTCGGAAGTAAAGAATAGGGTTTTGTTATTTACATCCGATTTAAAGTTATTTAGTAGTAGTAAGGCATAATAGGAGATAACGGGGCAAAACCCTATATATAATATTGTAGAGCTGTGGCTAGGTTATGATGACGAAGTAATAAGGATTATTAGCTATTAATTAGTATACTCAATAAGTAGGGAAGTTAGTTAATTAGGATGATATAGTATAGTAAAATAGTAATTATATAATACGCTCAGTAAGTATCAGATCATACTTTGAGTATATATATAGAGAAGAATATTAGTTACATGGTGAAAAGTCTCCGTAACAAGGTAGTTAATGCTGAAATCTAATAACTGATACCAAACCGCGAACATTAAGCACAGTATAAATACTATGACCTAATACTACAGTATTCCGATCTGCCAACTGATACACCAACCCTGGTACAGTTATATTTAGGTAGTAGTAAGACTATATAGCGTCGTACATTAGTATATGAGCTATTAACATTAATAATACAATAATAATAATTAATAGTATATCATATATATATATATAATCATATAAACATATATATTAATATATATATATATAATATATATATATATATATATATAATTAATATATATATATAATATATATATTAGATATTAATATATATACTATATATATATACTTTAATATTATTATATATATATAGTTATATATATATATATATATATATAATTATTATATAACTATAATATATATATATATATATATTAATAGAGAGAAGTAAGTAGAGAGAATGACATAAAAATAAAGGATTATGGGAGTAAGATCAGATTTCAAGAGGCTACTAATATAACTTTTACCAGTTATGGTAAATACCTAAGTTGAATGAGCACAGAGATTAATGTTTGGGGATATAAAAAGAACTAAACTGAGAGATAATATGCGGTTAGTTGAACTTATATAGTATACACATACACATAGATAGTATTATACTTTTCAATGGAGGAATGTTTAACAAGTAATGATGAATGTTTCATTATACATAACTTACTCTTCATCTCTTACGTCTCTCTCTCTCTCTCTCTCTCTACATCTTATGCTATATAAATTCATATCTCATCTCTTCTATCTCTCTATCATTAACTCCATCTATCATTCATTCGATTACTTCATCTCTATTACTCTCTCTTCATCATCTATCTATCCTTCTCTCTTACTTCTCCGCTACGCATACAGTTATACACCAGATCCTAGGTGACCATAAGATTAGGTAGTCTTGTCAATATAGGAAAACCTAGATTATACTACTACTTATATTATGTAATAGATTAATATATAATTGTATATATGTAAATCACTTATAAATGTACATATATATATTATATATACTCAAGACAAACCCGTAAGTAGTAAACTTCACTAAATAAAGATACATTAATTATAATCAGTAGTGCATAAAGTGGAAGAAAGTTCTGTAAATAATGGAAGTATAAATAAAAGCGTCTCATATACTTTCTACAATAAGATATAAGTCTTAATTGATAAGTGAAATAATATATTACTCTATCTCTCTACTTACTCTATCTTCTCTTACTATCTCTCATCTTCTCCTACTTCTTCACTTATCATCTCTATTACTCACTCTTCTCTCTTCTCTATCTTTATTCTCTCTCTCTGCTCTCTCCCTCTCTTACTACTCTATTACTCTTCCAAAAGATAATCTAGTAAGTGAGGAAATGAAAATGTTTAAAAAAGTTAAAAGGTAAAGACGAATCATTAATGATTTTAGAGAAAGGTATAATTATCAGTGAGAAGATACAGAAAATATAGATAGTTAGAAAATATCGAGAGTTATATATTTTAGTAGACACCGAAAAACATCACCATAATTCATCTTACCCCATATATTATATCTATCATGTTGGAATAATAGTAGAGAAAAGGTATAGAGTAGAGGTAAATTTTCCAAGGCCATAAATACTTTGCCTCAGCCATAAACTAAGTAATAATTTTTATAGTATCTGGAAGGATTGATCTATTGTAATATTATTAAAATGTGAAAAACACAATAACGCTAATTAGAACTTGTGAAAACCTCTTCCTACAAAGAACGCTTCCTATATATAGACAATGAGTCAAAGGAGATTTTTACTCAACGGCGGGATTCGAACACTGGACTCCGCGTCGCGAGTTACAGTAACTTGTTGTGAGCTGCGTACCCTTTATGAATTCATTTTATAACATTTGAAATCTGGCGGCTACACTGCGCCGATAGCATGGCGCTAAGCTAAGCGACACAACCGATTTTCGGAGGCCGGCCATTTCTAATTACGTTTAATTACGCCATTAAGTACACACACTGGGGCTCATTGTGAGCCTCGACTACACAAGCCGAGGGTTTTTAGTGGTTGTTCAGTTTATCAAAAGTTTAGGAACTCCAAATCTCGAGAACTTCCGCTTCATCCCTCTCAAAATTTACCAACTCCAACTCCACCCTCTTTCAAATATTTACAAAACTACGGACTCCCCGACTCCGCGACTTCCAATTATCCTGCTCACCAATCAACGGCCGACTATTACTTTAGGTCTGGACGATTACTTAGGAAGGAAGAATTAGAAACGGGAGAGACTAGCCATATTATGCAATTTAAGTTTAAAAATACTACGAAAAATAATTAATCAGTCACTAATATCCAGCAAATTTTGACTTCGAACTATATAGAACTCAATATCTGGCAAGATAGATGGACTTAATAAGGAAATGCCAGTGCGAACAGACGGCAGAAACGACAAAACACCGACCAAGTATTGTATATTTATATTTTGATTAATATTTAAATTTTATAAATTTATAAATTTATATCTAAATCTTTATATATTTCTTAAATCTTTTGATAAATTTCTTAAATCTTTTGATATGATGTCCTACAAATATACAACCGGAAACAGAAAGTTCGTAGAAGAACTTGACTTAAGTAGTCGAAAGGGATTGCTCCCATATAGATATATATATTATATATTATAATAATATGATTTTTTTATATATTCTATGGTTTTATATTACCAAAAAACACTATATATCCAAATATCTCTATATATATCCAATTATATTCTCTTTTAAAATATTATAAAAGTTTTACCATAAAAATAACAGAAAGAGAGACTCTTTAAATGATTTCGTTTATTTTAAAAGATTTTTCTTTTTCTTGTCTAAATTTTTATATTTCTGTTTGAGCTTCATTCTTTTGCTTGTTTCAGCGAGAGCTTTTCCATCATCTTCTGCAAATAAGAGAAACTTTTCTTTTCCAAATGGTATTTCTGACTCGGATATATTATATTATATATTATTATATATATATATATTATGATATCTTATATATATATATAATATATATTATATATATATATATATATAGTATATATATATAAAATTGTATAGTATAATATATATATATCACTCTATATTATAATGATTGCTATACATATTCTATGAATCTATCCATATGTAATTAATATATTGTATATATAATACAGGGTGATTCAAAATTATGTAAATACATTTTCTGGTAACTCAACCAAAAGTTAAAAGCAAAAAAATAAAGGTTAAAAAGTTTCCCTTAAAGAGACGTTATGATCGTAAATGTTGCTTAGGTTTTCGTTTCTGTCGCTTTGTATGTGTTTTTTAAACTAAATATCTTGTATCTACGAAACAAAGTAAGTTATGGCGAAACTCTCTTTAAAAATGGCGACGTTAAAAATTATTGAAAGAAACAAATAAAATTTTCATTTTTCAGAAAAGGAGGTGTAAATAAACATATTTATTATTGTGTGATAGTGATTTAATTTGGTACAACATAAACATCTTTACTGTTTCTAAGCACCTACAAAAATGAATAAAAAAGACTAAAGATGATGTTGAAAATGACAATACACGCGTCCAGGCGTCTTCTCAGAAAAATTGAGTCGGAAATCCGTTCAAAATATTCCAGGACGTCTGTTTTGCATCGTTTTCCAAAATTCCGTTCATAATCCTTTAATCGAGGTCCTGTTCCTTCAACCTGGGGTGTCGATTGGAGGGAAGAGAATATTAACTTAAGGGTCTATTAAATGGTCCCCAAAAGGATTGTAGTTAGGTGGACCTTGCTGGCCACGGAACTAGGTGGCACCCTCGACCTACCATGGATTTGGGGAAAGGCCTTCATTCAGGTGTTCCCCAAACGCCTGCAGCACTAAAGTGGGTTGAAGTAAGCCCCATATACATAAAAACCAAAATGTTTTTTGGCGCGCAACTGAAGAGGGTTACGATTCATCAACAATGGAGCTCATGTTTTCAAAAAGTTAAGTAGTTGTATTGCCATTAAGCCTGGAAGGGAAAGCTCGAACATTAGAGTCACATGATTCATGATAAAATTCCTGCCCAAATCGTTTACTGATAAAACTGATGTTGGAACCGATTCTGAGTTTAATGGCGCACTGAGGATTCTCGTCTTCCAAAATGTGTTCGTTATGTTCATTATACGATAGCTGTTCTTGTAAAGGTGAGGCCTCGTCGGGACCAAATAAAAACGTTTCGTTTTAAAAAGTTTGATCAATCACAATTTGGTTTCAAAAAACCTTTTGACAATGATTCAAACAACCGTGGTAGGGCATGAGGTTACACGTCGGGCCAATAGAGTATGGCAGCCTGATCGGGACGTTTACGGGATGTAACTGTTGCTTCGTTATCAGTAAAGCTTGTATAGATAACTAGATTGGTTCGCGTAAAGATGTTAGTGACAATTCTCGTGCTGCTCTTTTCACAGGTACTAGCGTCTCAGGGGAATTTCATTAAGAACTAATTTCTTCTAAATGAACAGTCCTAGAGTCGGGGTCTGCCTGCCATTTAGTGTGCTCTTTTGGACTGCAAATACTCTGTTTCAGGAGGGCGTTGATGAATAGTGGCCAAGAACCTTGCGCTTTTGGACAAATTTGGTTGGAATATTTCTCTTGGTACAAAACGTTTCTTGTTTGCAGAAAACTATTGAAAACATGCGTGCTCCCATCCATTACATCTAGATTGATGTTCAGCTAGTCCAGAGTGAATTAACACCGTGGAATTGCGATCCATATTTAATAACGAAAAGAAACACGTAAGAGACACAACACAAGTCAATGTAGTTTACATTGAAATGGTTAACACAGAGAGGACAGTGTTTATGTATACAATAGTTTGGTTGTTTTGTGTTCAAACAATGTACTGATAATGTTTAATGGAAGGAGTGAGCTGTTTGTGGAAGAGTTATTATTATTTAAATTGAGAGTTGATGTAATAACTTTAAAATTCTCAATTATTTAATAGGTCATGTATTATTAAATGTTATACAAAATTATACTGCTTACAACAATAGGTGCTTTTTGGTTCCTTAACATTTTAACCTAAGTCATCCGCTTCATGGAATGTCGCCTCAAATACGTGTAAACGGACGTCATTTTAATTATTTATTTATGTAAATGTGATTGCTTCTTTTGTGTCGTTCATTAGCAATACCCACACAACAAGTTTTCTCATCCCAAAATATTAGTTTGTAACCTACTTGGTTCCGTAGATACAAAAAAATATTTTTGTAAAAAACAACACCACAGACAGCCAGACGTAAAACTAAGCACATTACGTCATACCTTTATAGGGAACTTTTACCATTATTTTTGCATTTCTTATCAGTTTACCAAAAAATTTTACCATAATATTGAATCACCCCTGATATAATTAATATATATATTAGTATGTATATTGTATATTATATTATTATATATATATATATTATATAATATATATAATATAATAATATAATACATATGTCTTATATATATAATAAGCTGAGTTTAGCTATATATGAATATGAACTTGTCCTTATAAAAGGTATGTTGATACCTGATATAATATTGAATCAGAGATCATAATCTCGATTTCTTTTCAGATTATTTTCAAGGCCAATAGAGCGTCAGAGATGCCAAAACAGTTTGTTTTTTTTAACTAAAGGAATATCCAAGATTAAAATCACAAAGATTGGAAAAGAGTCACGCGCGTTTTCGGCCTCAGGGAGGGACGACGGAGGGGGGACGAAACTGCTGTTTCCCACCTTTCTGCTCGAAAGCCCTAAAAAATAAAAAAATAATAAAAAAAATGTACACCATATAAAAATTATAGATAATGAAAAAACAAACTTAGTTGCAAAGCTACTTTCGCTTTTTTTATTGGAGTTTTTAAGCATAAACAGTGACCACTTTTGAGCGAGTGGTTTGATCAAACGAGCTCGTCTCTCAGCGATTTTTTACGAATTATCATGTTCTTTTATGTAACATCCCTTTTAAAGGAGAGTAGTGCCTATTATCATATATATTATATATTATATATTATAACTATTGATATATAATATATTATATATATATAATAATAATAGTATAATATAATATATAATAATATATATATAAAATATAAATATATATTAATATATGATTAAATATATATAATTATATATATATTCTATAATTATATAATTATTATATATATATGAATTATATAATTAATTGTATAATATTATTGTTTTATATATTATATAATTATACTATATATAATTATAATATTGATTATAATAATACATAGTATATATATTGTGTCAATAAAATATTGATTAAAAATGTTTACCCCTTTACTGTAGCTATTCACACACCAGTTTGCTGGATTTGAACCTCTGGGCCCTATGCTAGGTTCTTTGAATATGAACGCTTTATGTTGCTTTGGTGACTCTCACTACGCCACGATGGACTAATAGGAAAACGCGAGAAAATTTCTTTTCCTGTAGTGAATATAAAGCAAACCACAAGGACAGCGACATCCCGCGCCCCTTTCCCGTCCACTCTAACCTCTCGGGGGCGTATCATCAAAGCAGGTGCACCGCAGAAGAATGCGAAAAATATCTCTCATCCAACCGGGGGAACGATATTTATTGCAGGGGACCCAAATATGCGCAATACCCAGAGAGTTTGCGTAATAGGCTCCAGAAAGAGAGGCATTTTATCATACTAAATAAATATGGTAAATATATATTGTATATATATTTATATATATATATTATATATATATATACTATGATATATTGTATAGTACTTCAAGTATTATATATAAAATATATAAATAATACTTTAATTATATATACATATATTATAATATATATTAATAGAGTATATATTTCATAATATATTAGTTATATAATATAATATAATAATATAATATATATTTATAATAACTATATATAAAATATATATATAGTATTAATAATAGTAATTTTAATGATTACTTTGCTATTATACTATATAATATATATAATTATAATATATACTTGATACTATATATTAATAACGAATACTTACAGTAATATCATATAAGTATATATGTATATAATAGATATACTCTTGATTAAGTATATTTAGTATATACATATAGCTATATATAGAAAATAAAACTTAGTATTATATATAAATATATATAGTTATATACTATATATTATATATATATATATATATATATATATATATATTATATATATATATATATATATATAATTTGCCAATCTATAAAATTAAGGTTAAATAAACTTTTGAATGTTAAGAAATATATAGCATGGGAGGTTTGCAATGCCTCATACGATTAATGAAGAAAGATAGTGTGAAATCTCTTCCAAAAATGAAGAGCAAAGTCTTTAAGTGTATGATGACTGATTCTAGAAGTTCCTTAATAAAGAACCCCTGAGGTCCCTATGTCTACTTGCGAGAAAATCACCCCTTGACTCCCCTGAAGGTTTTAAGAAATCCAAATTAGATTTTTACATGGGAATGGG
>JABUQX010118663.1:0-26028 GCA_015478945.1 Trachelipus rathkii | reverse complement strand
TTCTCACACCTAAGTGATCTAACACACCCTAAAGATTGTCCATCTTTGAAAACACATTGTACTTTAGATCTATACTTCTTATTCCAGACCATAGTCTCACTTAGGGTTGGGATTAAAGAAAAATTTGTTTTTTAAAAAAAAAACCAGAAGGCAAAATGTTTTTGTTTTATCTAATTAAAATCGTACATGTATATTGTCATTATCAGGTCCAAGGGATGAAGCTACAGGAATTTAAATATGGTCAAAAGAAGTTATGTAATGATATAAAGTAGGAGTTAGTACTTAGTAAAAGTTTTATTTTTCTTAGTGCTCCTAGGGCAGTGGTTCCCAATCTTTTCTAGTGGCGCACCCCCAAAAAAAAAAAAAAAAGACAACACACACCCATACACTCACAAATAATATTATATTATATATAATATATATATATATTATATATATATATATATATATTATTATATATTATATATAATATATATATATAGATATATATATATATATATATATATATTATATATATATAAAATATAAATTTAAGGTTTTTCTTCATGCTTGTCTCGTACATAAAGGTGTTGTGATGTTACCTAAATTTAATTTAACTCAATAGAAATATTTGTCACATCACCTTTATGTATTTGTTATAGTAAAATATTAAGTTAATTTTAGTCTTACAAACAACCAGCCCCTAATGAGGTTCAGAAAAGAAAAGAAAATTATTTGCTTAATGAAATTATAAATAGTGACTATCTTTCAAATTTGAACAATGATGGAAAATAGAGACTTTGTGATCATAACCTAATCTTTAGCGACTCATGCTGAATACGCACAATACATTCAATATGCCTGATATCAACTTAGGAGATCTTAACTACGAACTTATGAAAATTTCTCAGAATACAGAGATCAAAATGATTTTCATCTAATATTAAAAGATTCGAATTCAAGCTTCAATTCAAAACTGCCTAAAGAATTTATATACCAAGACTTGTTTAACCTAACAATCTTTCGAACAAATAATAACCCTTTACCCAGAAAGTTTCATAATATATTAATCGTAAACGAAATTGTAAAAAATAAACATCTTATTCCAAGTTACAAACAATTCGCCAGCTTTTCTTAATTGAAAGTCATTATTATTAAACGAAATAAGATTTGGAGAAAATGGCTTACTGATTCTTAAAAGATTCAACACTGAAATGGACCAGGATTTTACAAGAGAAAGACCTTTAACATTAAATATTTATACTATTTATTATTATATGTTTGAGTGAGAATTCATTTAATAACATCATAAATTATATATATATTTTGACTATTTAATTGCTGCAAATTGAAAACTCAGCTCCCTCATCATTTTACTCGACAAAATTTGGACCGGATTTTTGAAATTTATTTTTATTGCGGAATTTGAAAAAATATAAAAACTAATTTCAAAGAAAGATAATCATCTCTCTATTCATGGAAGGACTAATTCATAAGATTTTCAACTCCTTAAATAAACAGAAACACCCTCCTAATTTTACCCAGCTCTTTATTCACTTACAAAAAACAACAATATCATAATTCACAAGAATCCAACAAATTAATATATAAGTTTATACTTAACAAAAACTGGACTATCTACATTAAATTTAACAATCGTACTCTCTTGATACAACAAATCCCTCCTCACTAAAAATTCCTTACACTTTTTCAATTAACTTTTAACCATAAACTAAGAAAAACATTCTTTCGGAACATTTTCACCTGCACAATGATTTAAAAAGCCACCTTCCCTTGCCTTCCAAATTCTATGGAATCCCTAAAACCCATAAACCTAATACCTCTCTCCCCTATTATCTCTAACATAGATTCTGTCCCTTATAAATTATCCAAATGGCTAGCTTAAACAACTTTCCCCTCTTGTTGGACACATCTTTCTTTTTTAACACATTACTACTACTGGAAGATTAGTTTCATCTAACAAAAAAAATCAACCCCACACTCCACTCCTTATAAGTTATTGACTCACTTTTCACCTCTGTACCTGTCCCTTTAGACCATTCACTCTATTCACGTTTATTGATGAAATTACATTTCATATTTACCATTCCCTTTAACACTTTTTAAAACAATAATCCTACTTACCCTAAAACACAACTTTTTTGAATTTAATAACACTTTTCTGAAACAAAATTCCGGTCTTAGTATGGGTTCTCCTCTTTCTCCTGTCCTAAGAAATATTTTCATGGAACTTCTTGAAATTTATCATATATTCCCTAATCACATTCTCACTAATGTTACTTGGTACAGATATGTGGATGACATTTTTGCATCTATTCCTTCCAACATTAATCCACATAATATACTTGATTTCCTCAACACTATTAACCCTAACATTAAATTCACTATTGAAACTTCTAAAAATAATTCCCTACCATTCCTTGAAGTTCTTATAACTTGGTCCAATAAACTCTCTACCCTGCAATTCTCTGTTTACCGCAAACCTACTTACAATCCAAGTTACATACATTGGTTTTCATCCCATTAAACCAACACAAAAATAGGAACACTTTCTTCCTTATTTCTCAGAGCTCTAAGAATATACTCTCCCTCTTTTCTACAAACTGAAATTAATTACCTTTTCTCTATTTTTAACAAACTTTCTTCCCCTCATTTCATTATAACAAGCAAAAAAATCCTTTTATCAACCTCACAATTATAACCCCTCTAATAACAACTCTTTCTTACCCATACCTAACATCCCTCTTAATCAATTAAAATACATCTTACTCAATAATATTAAACTCACCTCTTCAGAATTACCCCTTAAAGCTATTCTTAGAACCAACATAAATCGACCCACTAACATTACCCCAATGGGTTATAAAATCCTTGCCTTCATTGTAACTCCTTTATACATCAGAGAAACACATGACGTTAACCGTAGACTGTACCAACACAAACATGACATTACCACTGACAACCTAAATTCTGCCCTCACATTACATCTTGCCACACATAACCATACTATTGACATTAACAATAACTCCTATCATCCATTCAAAAGATTTACACAGTAGAAAACTATTTGAATCAATTACCAATGATGACTTTAACAGCAATAATTATAATAGGCAAAAAAGGTGAAATCAATATCAATCCCACTCTAAATAACATTTTGAACTTCACTAATTTCTATAAAAAATCTTAAATCTAAAATATAAATTTACTTTTTAGATTTCTATTGTTATATTTAAATTTAATTTTAATTCTTACAACAACCAGCACCTTATGAGGTTTCAGAAAAGAAACAAAAACTTTGTGCTTACAGTAAATTATTAAATAGTGACTTCTCTCATATAATATACATATATATATTTATAAAGGCTTCTATTATATATATATATATATATAATATATATAACTATAGTATATATATATATATATATATATATATATATATATATAATATATTTAAATTATGATATATATATATATATAATATTATATTTGCATATATATATGTTAATAAGGACTAAGTCTGGAGTGCACTAGGGTCTTGCATGAGGCTATGTTGTTACCTGTGTTTATTGTATAGTAGTGAGATAACTACTTATATCTAATCTATATATGGTACAGAGGGGCTGTAAGGCTGGGCTTTCTTTTTCGATTTATTATTCTTCTACTGCTTTTCTTCTCTGATGCTGTCAGCACTTACTCCCAGTCTTTGGAATAAAGAAAGATTGAAAAAAGGAAGATATATATATTATATATATATATATATATATATATATATATATATATATATATATATATATATATATATAATATATATATATATATTATATAATATAATATAATATATATATATATATATAGATATATTTATTATATAATATATATTGTATTATAGTAATATTTTAGGAGCTAAGATTGGTATTAGAACTACTGTATAATTTAAAACATCTTTAATTACATAAAAAGAGGTAATTAAAAAAAAAAAAAAACGTTTTATTCACAACCCTAGTCTCACTACTATAATTAACACTGGTAACAACATGCCCTCATGTTAGACCTCAGTGCACTCCAGACTTAAGCCCGGTCCACACGAGCGGACTTGGGGAACGACTTGTCCACGGACTTGTTCGTACGGACAAGTCCAACGACAAGTCATGCGTCCACACTTGCAGACTTGATGAACGACTTGAGGAAGTCGCGTGTCCACACTTGCAGACTTGATGAAGGACTTAACGAACAACTTTTATAAAAGAAAACGATTTATAAAAGATGAATTTATATGAGAAAACTATTATTATTTTATAACTATTATTATATTTCTGAGAATGCTATTTCAAATAATTCATAATTCTATGATATATTATATAATATATAATATATATATATATATATATAGTTATAAAAAAATAAGATATATATATATATATATATATATATATATAATATATATATATATATATATATATATTATATATATATATAAATGGCCAGCGCTCTAGAAGAGCCACAATCATAATCTCAAAAACTACAATAAGCTACAGGGAAAATGAATATATTGTTGGAATCCTGGTAAAATTTTACCGAGGAATATAGTATATATATATATATATTATAATTATATATTACATATAATATATATATAAATTATATATATTATTATATATATAATTCATATATATAAAAGGAATACATTAAAATTCTAAAATTTGTTAAGAAAACTGTAATATAAAAAAAATAAAAATAAAATAAAAAAAAAAATTTCAATTTCAATTCTTTGCCCCCAGGTAGATAAAACTCCAACTCTTACACAGAGGATTGTGAACCAGCGATCCTCTCATATGAGAGCGGCGCTCAAACCTCCTGCGGCCACGAGGCGTTTATATATATATATATATATATATATATATATATATATATATATATATATATATATATATATATATATATATATATATATATATATATTATATATTATATATTACTGTTCTAGCTACTAATTTTAGTTTAAAATTACTAACCTTTTAATATCTTGACTGTTAGAAGAGGCAATTGGTAAAGGAGATCTCACATCTTGTGACTCTAGAACGTCATTTTTAATTTCGTGCTTTATTCGGTCAGGCTCTAAAGAGCTTTGACGCTGCTTTTTATAAATAGAGTTAAGAGCTCTTAGCTTTTTTTCGTCCTCATTAGGAGGACTTTTTGAGTTTCTATTTTTGTGATTACTTTTAGAACCTTTTCCCTTACTTCCACTAGTCCTCATTTCCAACACTTCTTTATTAACTTTTTCATCTTTAACACTAGCACTATTATTATTATTATTTATGTTTTTAGGAATAGGAATATTATCAATTAAATGTAACGGTATAGCACATAACAACTTAGGAACACCATTTTCCCACTGCACTGGATTCATGTTTATATTATATAATCCTTTCATATAAGCACTATTACTCGCATTATTATTATTATTATTATTAGTAGTAGTAGAAGTAGTAGTATTACTGAGTTTACGAGATGAAGAAGAAGACAACTTAACTCTGTCATCTTCAAGTCTATGATTAATTTCATTTTCAGTTCCTTCAATACACTTTTTACGCTCGCTCTCCTCGTTATTATCGTGATGACTTCTTCTTTTCCTTCTCTTCTTTTCTAAATTTGCATCTTCATCTTTCCTACCTTTCTTATAGGAATGCGATGACTCAGCTTTAATTTGCCCTTTAGACCCCTTTTCAACATAATCACTACTTTTCGGTTCTCCATTATATTTAACATCTTTATTGTAAGTTTTATGGCGAGTTTCTTCTGCCACATTTGTCTGAGAAGTGTAAGATGATGAGCTTAATTTCTTAGGAGAACCAAAACCAGACAAAGAATAATCTCCATTTTGAGTTACTTTTGTATTTGATTTTAGTGACTGTCGAAGAGATTTTCTAGAACTCGTTCTAGCAGAACATTTTTCAGAACCCGAGCTTGGAAACCCTACTGAAACATCGCTCTCAGAATCAGTTTGAACTTTAATTTTTTCAGAAGTTATGGAATCTCTCCTTCCCTTTGATAGTTTTCTGGTAACATTTTGATGCCTACTGCTAGTAAGAGGAGGGGACACTTTTGGGGATCTTGCAGTTTGCTTCAAATTTTTAATACCAGATTTTGTTTTGGTATTAACCTCTTCCTCTTCTGATTCGGAGGACAACACTGGCTCTATTACTTTTTTAGAAACCTTTGAGGGTGCAATTTTATTGTTTCTTGACCCCCGCACAGTGGATTTTTTACCTTTCAATGTAGGAGGAGATTCCTCATCTGAGCTTTCATCCGTAGAAGTTGGACTACAAAAAGGCCGAGAATTTCTTTTAGATGCTTTAATAGAATTTGAAGTGGGTACTGTGGTAACAACTGGTGGAGCTGGTTCATCCACAGAATGGGGTGATGGGGGCATCGGCTCAGGTCGTACCTCATTCATCGAGTCAAAATTGCCTTTTGCCGCAGACAAGGCATTTGTGGAAACAGTCTCATGAGAAAGAGATTCATCTTTGTTGCTACTTTGAAAAATATTAGATAAACTCCATGGATTTTTGTCAGAGGGCTGAAATTAAAAATACAAGCATATTATTAGTTTTAAAACAGGCTCATATATATTTTATATAGTTTATGTAAATTTTATGCTAAAGTTTATGTTAAAATTTAGTAAATAGTTTTAAAAATTTAAAGCAATGTCTTATGTTCAAAGTTTTTTGTATAAAAAGTTTATGTAATAGTTTATTAAAGTATAGGTAAGATTTACCTGGTCAAAATTCACTATACTAGTTTATCTAAGTAATATTAAAGTTTAATAAAGTTAAATTAAAGTTATTTAAAATAAAGTCTTAAAGTGTCATTGAGCTTCTAAAACAAATTTTGATATTTTAAACACTATATGTTAAGCTTAAGCACTTTCGTGCTGTCAAAGTTTACTAATGCAATTATCGTAATAAGTTATGGAAGTATTATAATAAAGCTTTAGAAAGTTTATATAAAGCTTTATATAAAGTTTATATCACATTTATATAACACGTTTATATAGCAATTATTCTAAATTATATAAATTTATATTAAAGTTTAAATACAACCTGTCAGACTCTGTCAAGTCATAAAATGTATTTGGTTTACTATTAAATTTATATTAAACAGTTTAATATAAGTATCAGTTACATTTATGATAAATTTGAATCGGAGTTAATATAAAGATTATGTAAAGTTTATATTAAAGTTTATATAAAAAACAATAATTTTATTGAAAATTTGTAGCTGTAATTAAAAGCTTAAATTTTATGGAAAAGTTAAAATAAAAGTTTCTTTTAAGCATAGCGCAGTTTTAACTACCAAAGTTATACTATTAAAGTTTATATACTAAGTTATTATTAAAAGTTTATATAAGTTATATTATAAGTTTATATAAGTTATATAAAGTTACTAAAGCTTATTGGAAAGTTTAATACTTAAAGTTTACTGTAAAGTTTATTATAGAAGATAATCTCAATTTCAATAATATTTATTACCTTTAAAAGATAATATTCTCATTTTATAAAAAGTTTATATTAAGTTTATAGTAAAATTATATAAAGTTTAATAAAAGTTTATATAAATAATATAAATCAAAGTTCTATATACAATTTAATAAAGCTTTACTACTCTTTAAAGTTTATATAAAGTTATTTTAACGAGTTTATGTTTAAAGTTAAAGTAATTCTATTTAGCTTCTATATAACAATTTGAGGAAAGTTCATATTAACTTTAGTAAGTTTATGTTAACAAATTTTTGTAAAGTTTATGCGATACAATGTTTATGTAATTGCTAGTATTTAGTAAAAGCATATAAGGTCAAAGATACAGACACAACGTTTATGATAAAGATTTAATAAAGTTATAATTAAGTTACAATAAAGTTAAACTAAAGAAGTCTATATAAATTATAAAAGAAAATTTGTTTAGGTTATGGAATGTCTCTATATAATTTAATAAAGTTAATCATTCAGCAAGCCACTTTTTTTGATAAATTGCTATATAAAGTTTGAAACCTAAACGTTCATATAATTTAATAAAGTTTATAAATAGTTTAATAAAGTTTATATGTAAAGTTCTATATAAAGTTCATGTAACAGAAAGATTATTTCATAAAGTTTTATACTTTGAAAGTTATTGTTATCAAAGTCTATTTTTAAAGGTTTCTATTATAAAGTTTGATGTGTTAATATGTTCTATATAAATTATGTACAATTTATGTAAAGTTATATAACATTTATGTGGAAGTATCGTAATACTTGCAGTATGTGAACAGTCATAATATTTCCTTCTGTAGTAATAGACAGTTGATATTTTTATATAGCAAAGTTTATGTTAAAATTTATGTAAAGTTAGTATAAGTTTATATAAATATATCTAAAAGCGATTACAAAGTTATACATAGTTTATAAAATATATAGTTAATAAAGTTTCAGTTTACATAAGTTTATATAAAGTTATAATTAAAGTTTTATATAAATTTAAATAACAGTTCTTAGAAAACACCAGTTTTTAATTTAAAAATGTAAATAGAGTACTGTACCATTCACTATATTCACTTTATTTTAAAGTTTTATGTAAAAGTTTATTGTAAAGCTTTATGCGCAAAGTTTAATATAAAAGTTTATAATGAAATTGTATATACACTTTATATAACTTATTATAATAAAACTTTAACATTAACTTTAACAAATACTTTTATGTAAAGTTATGCAAAGTTTTATAAATTTATGTAAAATTTATATAAACTTGATATAAACTATGTGGGTTTTAAGATAAATTATGTTAAAACTATATTAAATAAATTCTGTAAATTTGATGTAAAAGTTATTATAAATTATATATAAAGTTTAATAAAGTTTATGGGCTAAAGTGTATTGTAAGTTATGTAAATTTACTATCTAAAGTTTTGTTAAGTCTTATGTTAAAGTCCTAAAAAATTTCGATCACTGTTAACAAAGTTATTGCTGTAAAAAATTATGGTATGTGAAATAATGTAAAGTTTTATGTTAAGTTTATGTTATTTATTTTTTTTAAAGTTAATGTAAAGTTTATGCATAAAATACTTATATATAAAGTTTATGTTTTCTATCAAGTTTATTTCAGACATATGCTCTTGAGTAAAATCTTATGTAAAGTTAATATAAAGTTTAAATAAAGTTATATAAAGCATTAATAAAAGTTATGATAAAGTTTGGTTAAGAATTTTGCTAAAGTTTATGTTAAATTTATGTAATAACTTAAGTTATTATAAATTTAAATATTTTATGGCAGTGTTAATTATTAACCTAACAGTTTAGTAAAAATCTTATATAATAGTTAATCCGTTAAAGCTTTATGTCGCGGTTTAAATTTTGTAATAACAGTTGTAACTTAACTTTACATTAATATTAATATCTAATTATATGTTAAATTAATCTTAATAAAGATCTATTATAAGTTATTAAAGTTTACATATTAAATTTATATAAATATACCATAAAGACATAATAAATTTATTATAAAGTATGTATAAATTTAAATTTAAAGTTTATATGAGGTTTATATAAAGTTTATGCTAAGTTTATATAAAGTTTATACTGATAAAATCTTAATGTGTAAAAGTTATTACTTTAAAAAACGAAATATAAAAAAATACTTTTGTATTTCTTTTAAAATTCTATATATTAAGGATGATGTAAAAGATATTTCAGTAGTATTTGGTTTTATATCGTAAAAAGTTATAAAATTGTTATTTCTAATACATTTTTCTAAAGATAAGTACAAGTATTATAATGTCTCTAAAGATTTCAATAGTCAAAATGATTCACTATCGTCAACAGCTCTAAATCGTAGATTACATACCTTTTAAGAACCCATACTACTTTTCACAGAAGATATCATAGATCAAAATTTAATTGCTAATTTTACTCTACATGCAAAAGGAATGTTTCCAGTAAATAATTTATGATTCAAATATGTAATACTAAAGTTCAAATTATCATAAAACGTTAACTGTAAAACGTCTAATAGATGTATAAACAGTTATTGATTATAAAGCTTTATGCTATAAAGTTGTAAGTTAAGTTTCTTTCAAGATACATCTAAAACGTTCAAATATAACATTTACTAAAAGTCAATATAAATAAACGTATTAAAATTCAATACAATATAGAGCTAGAAGTTAATAAAAATTTCATAGTCAAAAGATTCATAGGTAGACAAAAGTATAAATTTTAACTATTCATACTATTAAGTTAGATAAACGTTATCGGCATCAAAGCTTTGTGTTACAACACTGTTTCTATATATGTATGCTTAATGATGTCCTCTCCATGAATTATATAAGGCTTGAGTTGTTAATTGATCTTTTCAAAGTAATTTATTTATGAATTATCAACTATAATAAAAAAAATTTATCAAATAAAAGATTCTAATAAGTCTATTATAAGTTCATCATTAATACAAGTTGTAATATACAGCTATACAATAGTTCTAATTAAAACGTTTCATATAAACGTATCAATATTATAAAGCTTACTAATCAAGTTCTATAATTAAAGTAGATACAACAAGTTTAACTAGTTCACTATTTCATGAAGATATCACTGAATAAAGTCCTACATCAGTCACAGTTATACTATAAAAGTTTATGCATGATATAAATTATATACAAGTTAATCAACATAGACTGTCGGAGCCGAAGCGTCGTATCTAATGTTTATGAAAAGTTATATTTTAAGTTAATATATAACATTATGAAAAGTATATATTATAAAGTATCCTATAACTTCAAGATTATATAAAGTTCATTGTATATCAAGGTCTAAGATAATTATACACGCTCTAATATAAATAACTAGATTCATAATATTAAAAGTTAAAAAGGATATCATCAATAAAGTAAATAAATTATGTTCAAAGTTATGTATAACCATTTACTGTAAAGTGATATAAAGTTAATTATAATGCTTTAACATAAAGTTAATATAAATGGTGTGGACGGTTAAAGTTGTTACAAAGTTTATATATTAATCGTTTATAGGTAACAATTGTATCGAATAATAGCTTTAAGTGATTCAGTTTGACATTTACAAGTTACGAGAAACAACCAATAAAAATTGATATAAATTGAATTATCTACAAAGTTATAAAAAGTTAATATTTATATATATATATGAATGTTAATAAAGACCATTTAAATTATTAATGTAACTGTTATATAACAATAACTTTATATAAAAACTTCTATCTATAAAAAGGTTCTATCCATCAAGTTATGAATACTAAAAAATTTTCATCTGTCTATTTTTTTAGTTCTTGACCCAGCTTTGACTGAGTCATTTAATTTCAAGTGACACTATTCTGTCAAAGTTATCATGTAAAGTTCTTTTTTATTCCAGTGCTATATTATAACATTTATTATCACTAAAGTTTATATAAAGTTTAAATAACTGAAAGTTTATAACTAAAGTTCTAATATAATAGTATTATTAAACGTTATTATACCAACAGTCGTATATATTTAAATCGCTAACTAACAGACTTCATATATAAAGCATCTTATATGTAAAGTCTCTACAACTAATCCATTATATACCAACATCTATGTAACGCATAGCTTCTATATAAATAATTAATTCTTACTTCGTTCTCTCAGCTTTTACTAAAACAGTTTAATATAAAGTCTTACATGTAACAGTGGTTTAAATAAGGTTTATTGTCTTAAACGTTATAGATTAGCTTCTATATAAAACACGTTTGTATCAAAGTCTATTTAAAGTTCTATATTAAAGTTTTATTGTATTTTAAAGTTGTATCTATTAAAGCTTTATTACCGGGCGACCGCGGACGTTTTTTGTTTTATCTCTGTGTGCTTGTTTTCTTCATTAGGGCTTCCTCTATGTCTCTGCAATTTTTCGTTCATTCTCTTGCATGCTTCTTCATTCGCTTTGCGCTATATTATTCTTTATGATCTCTTCTTCAAGCTTTTAACTGTTACTGTTCACTATTACTACTTCTCCTTGTTCGATCTCCTATATTTTTTTTCTTCTTACTATTCTTTTGAATTTTCTTCTTTCTATTATTTTCTTATTTTACTCTTTTTACTCTTTAATTATTATTCTTTCTAAAACGAGGAAAAGTCTTATTTGGTCAAAAAAACAAACTGATCATTAAAGTACTTTATTAAACACTAAATAAAAATCAAGTTAGTTGTAAAAATCAAACAGTTTGATTAGTATTTTAATTGTAAATAGTTATTCTCTCCTACACATTATGTTATATCTTTATACATATAAAGTTAATAATTTCTTTTGAACATAAAGTTCTATCATAACAACGTTCGATTATAAAGTTCTATTCATTTTATAACAGTAATGTTAACGTTATGTTAAGTTTATCAAAGTTTATTAAATTCTATTATAAAGTTCTAGAACAAAGACTGGAACTTAAAGTTCATTAAGTTATTATATAAAGGTTATATATATGAAGACAATTAAGAGTTAACGATTCGTTAAATTCTACGTTTTACTGAGCCTTGTTCTACTTCAGATTTTCTCATATATTATAATAAAAGCATAATATAAAGTTTAATTTAAATGTAACAATTCGTAACAGTTAACTAATACTTTATTTAAAGTTTATGGGAAACTGTTAAAGTATTAATGCATAGTCTTATTATCATGTTTAAGTTTTCAACAAGTTTATATACTAACTTTTATATACAACTTCTATATACACTTATATAAACTTCTATATAAATATGTAAAGTTTATGTAAAACAATATTTTAATAATTTTATGTTAAATTTAATATAAAACTTTATGGTAAAGTTTGATGTAAGTTAGATAAAAGTTCTTACTGTAAGTTTATAATAAATTAATGTCGCTAAATTTACTGTCAACAGTTTATATTCAACGAGCTTTTATTATATAAGTTTAAATATAGAAGTTTACTGTAAAGAAAGCTACTACCATTTTACTACGTTACAAGTTTATATTCAACAAGTAATCGTTTAATAAAGTTTATGTTAAAGTTTATACAAAGAGTTTATGTAAAGTTTTACCCTGGGTAAAATTTAATTGTAATGTTCTCATGTAAAACAGTATGATAAGTCTTATTGTAAGTTAATGGTTTTAGCTTAAAGTTTATATATTAGTCTAACAGTTTATGCTTAAATGTTCTTAATAAAAGTTAAACAACCGCCAAATTTAAAGTCCTATATCTAAATTTAATGTAAAGTTTTATATTTAAAGTTTAAATAAGTTATTATAAATTTATAATTACAAAGATTCTATGTCAAGTGAGGCGAAATATTTTATTTTAAGTTGAATTTTTTAAAAGATTATATCTGGTAAGCTTACTAATTAAGCTCACTATAAAGTCTATGTAATGAAAAAGCGGAAAATCATAGACAACACAGCTAACACAATTTTTAATTGTGTTGTATGTGACTTTCAGCTCACTATAAAGTCTATGTAACAAACAGAAAATCGATAGACAAAACGGTTATATAAATTATTATGTAAAGTTCTATTAACGTTATTTTCAGCTCACTATAATAAAATTTCTATATAACATTTTTTAATGTAAACATTTTTTTAATTGCATCATATATATTTCGATAAAGTATATGAAAACTGTATATATGATGCAACAAATATAAACTGATTAACATTTTTTAATAACATTTTAATTGCATAATATATTTTTGAAAGTTATAGAAATACTGTAAGTATGTAAGTTTCATACAAAATTATAACGAATATACAAAAACATTGAAAGATTATGTAAATTTTATTGCAAATTTCTATTATAAAGTCTTAACTTTTTAAGGTTAGCAAAATTTTGTAAATTTTATGTAAATTTTGTGAAGTTTAGTAAAGACAAAAAGTTGATTAAATTTATTAAAGTTATGTTAAAATTATGTAAAGTTAATGTAAAGCTTTTATAATGTTTATGTAAAGTTGGTTTATCTTATGTAAGTTATGAAAGTTTAGGTAAATTTTATGGTAACTTAATATAAGTTTATATAAAGTCTCCTATATAAAATTTAAATTAAATTTAGCAAAGTTTATATAAATTTTATTGTAGTTTAAACTTAAGTTACTATACAACTTGAATATAAGTTTAGTCAAAGTTTATGTAAAGTTTGTGTCAATTTTATATAAAAGTTAGCAGTTGTAGTATTTTGCTAAATTCTATATATACTTTAAGAAAGTTATATAAAGTTTATTATAAGTTTACTTTGCAAATATATTAAAGTTCATTATAAAGTTTATTTAAAGTTTATATAAAAGTTTATATTACAAATAAATAAGTTCTATATAAATTTTATATAAAAGTATCTTATCATAAAAGTTTTATATAAAGTTTATTAATAAATTATTAAATTTCTATATCAATAGTTTATTTAAAGTTATGTTAAATTTCAATGTATATATATATATAAGTTTATGTTAAAGATTTTAGATAAAGTTTATAAAAAGTTAGTAAATTTGCAATAAAAGATACTGTAAATTATAATTAAAGTTTTATATAAAAGTTAGGTAAAGTTCTATATTAACTTTATAAAAGTTCCTATAACAATTATATAAAGTTATATAAAGTTTTATATAAAAGTTTATATAAAGTTTATATAAGTTTAAAAGTAAAGTTTATATAAGTATGTAAATTTATATAAAGTTTTATATAAAGTTTAATAAAGTTTATATAAAGTTTATAGTAAAGTAGAAATAAAGTATAATAAATTTATATAAAAATTCATATATAAAAGTTTACTAAAGTTATATAAAAATTATATAAAGTTTATATAGTTATATAAGTTTAAAGTTTAAAAAGTTTTTTAAAGTTATGTAAAGTTAATGTAATTTTATTAAAGTTTATGTAAAAGATTTATAAAGTTGTATATTTAAACTTTATGTAAGATATCTAATAAAATTATGTCAAAGTTTGGTAAAGTTTATTAGCTTTATGTAAAGCTTTCAAAAGCTTTCTGAAAAGAAGAAAAAAAGCAATATAAGTTATATAACGTATTTTAATGGGAATTTAAAAACGTTAATATAAAGTCTAATAAAGTTATGTAAATTTTATGACAAATTGAGATAAATTTATTAAAGTTTATATATTTTCCTATATATTAAAGTAATTATTAATTCTATTTTTAGTTTAAGTAAAGTATTTATAAATCATATATAATTTATATAAAGTTTATAAAAGTTATATGTAAAGTTTATATAAAGTTATGTAAAGTTTATATAAACTTATATAAATTATATATTAAAGTCTTATTTAAAGTTATATAAAGTTTATGTAAAGTACTATTAACGTTTATGTAAAGTTTATGTAAAGCTTTAATATAAATATTATGTAAAGTTACTATGTAATAGTCTTATGTAAAGTTCTATTAAAGTTTATATAAAGTTCTATATAAATTTATATAAAGTTTATATAAATTTATGTAGAAGTTATATGTAAAGTTATATTAAAGTCCTATAATAAATTATATAAAGTTTATATAAAGTTTCTACTATAAAAGTGTTATATAACCAGTTAATATAAAGTTACTATATAACCTTTAATCAAAGTTCTATATAAAGTTTATATAAGTTTTCATATAAAATTTATATAAGTTATATATAAGGTTATGTAAAGTTTATTAAAGTTTATATAATGTACAATTTAATCTAAACGTTAACGTAATATACTTATTTACAGTTTATGTAAAAGTATGTAAAGTATGTCAAGTTTATATAAATTTTATATAAACATTTATATAAATACCTTTATATAAACTTTATATAACTTTATCTCATAAACTTTATATAAAGTTATATGTAAAGGTTATTAAAGTTATTAATAAAAGTTTATGTTACTGATACTATAAAACTTTAGCGTAGGTGCGGAAGAAAAATTTCAGATTACTGGATGGATATGTTATGAAAGTAATGTAAGTTTATGTAAAGTGTATATAAAGTCTAGGAACCTCAAAGCCTAATAGAATTATGTAATTGTTACGTGAAGTATATGTAAAGAAGTTTATAAATTATTGCAAAGTATACGAAGTTTATTACATAATACGTAGTAAAAATAATGCTTATGTACAAGGTATAAAATGTTATATAAATTATGTAAAGTTTATGAATATTTATCATAATGTCTAGGTTAGTTTCTGACGGAGAGTATGTATATTTATATAAAGTTACTACTAAAGTTATGTAAAGTTTATATTAAATTAAAATAAAGTATATTACAATTCTATAATAAAGTATATAAATCCAAGTTATATAAAGGTTTATGTAAATGTTAGCAATTCTTCAAAAGCCCTAAAGTTATTTAATTAAATTTATGTAAGTTCATATATAAAGTTTATATAAATTATATAAAGTTTATGTAAAGTTTATGTAATTATGAAAGTTTATGTAGAGCTATGTAAAGTTTATCCTAAATTATATAAAGTTAATTTAAAGTTACTAGAAGTTTTGAAATTTATTAAAGTTATGTAATTGTTATATAAGTTATCGTAAAGTTTATGGTAACTTATGTAAAGTGCTATGGTAAGTTATGTAAAGCCTGTATATAAAGTTTATATAAGGTATAAACTCCAAAAAAATATCATAGAATTTATGAAAAATTCCTTCAATATATTAGTATTATCTTAGGTTATTGTTAAGTTTTATGTAAAGTTATGTAAAGTATTTAAAGTCTAGCAACCTTTATTCAAATTAGTATAATTCTCTATAAAATTCCTGCTACAGATGAATATATATATGTAAATATATAAGTTTATTTAAATTATATAAAGTATCATATATAACACTTAATGTTAAGTTTATGTAAAGTTTATGTAATTGTGTAAAGTATTACTAATAATTTTATGGTCAAATGATAATGTGAACAATTTATATTACTTTAAAGAAACTTAATAAAAGGTTTCTCATCAAAGTTTATATTAATTTACATTAATATTCTATCTAACCTTATGTCAGTTACTCTGGAAATTTATTAAGTTAATAAAGTTTATACTTCACAGTAATAAGTATATTTAAGTCCTTTTTTTATATAAATTTTTAATAAAGTTATTATATATTTATTTAACAAGTCTTTGAAGTTAATGTATGTTATATAAAGTTTTATTTAAATTTTATATACAAGTTTATAAAAAGTTTAGAAAGTATATATTAAGTTAATGGTAAAGTTCACAGTTAGAGTTATTTCTAATAAGTTTATGTAAAGTTTATATAAGTTATATAAAGTATATAAGTTTATATAGTTTATATAAAGGTATATGAAGTCTATGGTATCTTTATATATATATATATTAAAGGTTAATATGCAAGTTTAAACAAGTTTAAAGTAAAGTTTAGGTAAATTCTATATGTTATATATAAATTTTATGTAAAGTTATGAAATTTTATTAACACAAGTTTATGTAATTATATAAATGTATATGTAAATTATTATGTAAAGATTGTCAATTATTTACGGTGACAAAAATTTAGTGTTAAGTTTTATGTAAAAGTTTACTATAAAGTTATGTAAATTTATTAAACGTTGAATGTATACTTTATTCTAAAGTTTATATAAAAGTTTATTAAATTTATAAAAGAATTATATACAGTTCATGTAAAGTTTATGAAAGTTAATATAAAGTTTCTTTATATAACGTTTATATAAACTTTATATAAAACTTATAAAAGTTATGAAAGTTATGTAAATTATCTATATACAAGTTTAATGTAAATTCTATATAAAACTTTAGTAACAATTATGAAGTTTAGATAAAGTTTATGTAAAGTTATGTTAAGATTTATATTGGTAAGTTTATGTAAAGCTTTATGATAAGTTTAATAAAGTATACAAAAATTTATGTAAATTTATGAAAGTTTATGTAAACATTATATATAAAGTTTATATAAAGTTTTTAAACTAATCCCACTATAAGTAATATATCATATATAAAGCTTTAATAAAGTTATAAACTAAGTTATATAAATTTATATAAAGTTTATATAAAGTTTATATAAAGTTTATATAAAGTTTATATAAAGTTTATATAAAGTTTATTTAAAGATGCTGGAAGGATTTATGCCAGGTAGGATAGAAATGTTTTACAGTGAAGTAATTTATGTAAAGTTTAGTAAACGTATAATGTAAAAAGTTTTTACGTATCAAATTTATGCCAAATTTATGTAAAGTTTAAGTAAAGTTATATAAAGTTTCATATATGACGGTATAAAACTTAATATAATACTTTATATAAACTTATGTAAAAGTTATGTAAAGTTTACATAAGTACATGTGAAGTAAGAGCAACTTTCAGTAACAAATTCTAAAGTTAGAAAAGTTTATGAAATGTTTAAGACAAATTATGAATAAGTTTATGTAAAGTTTATGTCTAGTTTATGTAAATTGTCAAACGAATTCCAAAGTTATTTTTTTTTATTATATAAAATAAAAACTGCAATTTTTATAAAGTTTATGTAAAGAGAAAGGAATCTGACCTAACATTTATTAAAATTAATTTATATAAAAGTTAGTTAAATATAACATAAGTCTAAGAAATAACAGAATTTACATAACCTTTATTTTAAAGTTATATAAAGTTTATTTAAACTTTATTAAGTTTATGTAAAATTTATATAAAAAGCTTTAAAATTTAGTTTATTGTAAATTTATATAAGTTTACTGTAAGTTTATGTAACGTTAGTTATAAAGTTATGGTCAAGTTTATGGGTAAAGTTTATGTCAGGTTTATGTAAAGTTTATACACAATATCTAATTTATGTTAAGGTTAATGTAAAGTTAGGTAAAGTTATGTAAATTTTATGTAAGCTTTATGCTAAAATGTTATAAATTATAAAGGTTTTAATAAATAATATAAAACGTTCTAAATAAAGTTCCCACCCAGCCTTACATACTTTTATTTTTAATAGTTTAGAGCTTCAGAGACTTACAACTATATAAAGTTATCAAAACTTTATGTAAAGTTATGTAAAATTATGTAAAGTTTAATGAAAATCAGGTTAAAGTTAATGTAAAGTTTATGTTAACTTTATGTAAAATTTGGAAAGTTTAATCTAAAGTTTATATTCAAAGTTTATATAAATTTATTAAGTATTATAAAGTTTATATAAATTATATAAATTATTTATTAACAGTTTATTATAAGTTTAATAAATCTATATAAAATTTCAATTGCAAAATGATTCTTTTGGGAAGTTTGTTTAAATTATGATGTAGTATTTACTTAGCTATTTAACAGATTAGATAAAATATATATAAAGTTTATACGTTTGTTATTAAAGTTGCTAACCTAAATTTATATGAACGAATTTTGGTATTATGGACCTGTTAAATGTAAAGTTATTTAAAGTTTATGTAATGTTTATATAAAGTTATATAATATAAACTTTATTAAGTTACTGTAAACATTATGTAATCTACCTTTCATTTACTATAATGTTTACTGTAAAGTTTTCTAAAGTTTATGTAAAGTTATATTTAAAAAATTAAATATAATTATCTTTGTATTTATAAATAAGCTTAGAGAAATCTATATAAAGTTACTTGCTTTTTAAAATGTAAAGTTATACCATAGTATATATAAAGTTTAATAAAGCTTTTATATAAAGTTTATATGTAAATATATATAAATTTAAATAAAGTTATGTAAAGTTTTATATAAATATTAAAGTTAATAAATTTATTAAAGTCTATAGTAAATAATAAAGTTTATGCTAAAGTTATATAAATTTATTATAAAGTATATATATGTTAAAGAAATATATACAGTTCATTAAAGTATATCTAAAGTTTATTAAATCTTATAGATTTTATTTAAAGTTCTTATAAGTTTATTAATTTATATAAAGTTTATGTCTGTAAGTTAGTTTAAAGTTTAATAATGTACAATATAATAAGGATAATAAACTTTATGAAGTTTATATAAGTTCTAAATACAC
This sequence comes from Trachelipus rathkii, assembly GCA_015478945.1. Taxonomy (NCBI): domain Eukaryota; kingdom Metazoa; phylum Arthropoda; class Malacostraca; order Isopoda; family Trachelipodidae; genus Trachelipus; species Trachelipus rathkii. The sequence continues at coordinate 6,049 of JABUQX010118663.1, read as the reverse complement.
TTAGTGGAGCACCTTTATATAAACTTTCCATATAAACTTTATATAATCATTTTATATAAGTTTATGTAAAGTTATATGTAAGCTTTATATAAAGTTATTGTATAGTTTATGTAACACTTTATGTAACCAGTTATGTCAAAGTTTAATAAGTTCTATGTAAATTTATAAAATTATATAAATTTATGAAAGTTTATAGATTTTATTGAAAACTTTAAATATCAGTCTCATAAAATTCCCCTCAAAATTTATACTTACAATGATTATATAAGTTTTATGTAAAATTTTAGCAAATATATAACGACTAAGAGCAACCAAATATATTGCTCTCAATGTTATTTTAAAGTTAGGTAAAGTTTATGTAAAGCTATGTAAGTATATGTAAAATTATGTAATTATATAAAACATATTAAAGCTTATATAAAGTCTATATAAAGTTTACGTAAAGTATTTATATAAGTTTAAATAAAGTTTATATAAAGTTTTATAAAGTTTATCTTAATTTTATAAAGTTTCTGTAAAACAGAAGCAAAGATGGCTTGTAAAGGTTCAGTAGGGTGATGATGTAAACTTTATCAATTAAAGTTTAGTCAAAGTTTCATATAAATTTATATAAAGTTATATACAGTTTATGTAAAGTTATGTAAATTTATGTAAAGTTTATGTAATATATGTAAAGTTTAATGTAAGTTTATATAAAGTTAATTATAAGAAGATTGAAAAGTAGCTATTTAAAGACTTTCTTATCAAAACAAACTATTTTATGCCTAAAGTTAAATTAAAGCTTGTATGAAACATTATGTGTTTCCACCATTAAAAGATTATATAAATCCTGTAAGTTTTCTAAATAATATTCTATAACTGTCATTTTTATTATAAAGTTCTGTCAAAAGTTCTACTATAAAGTTTAGTAAACGTTTATGGCTAAAGTTTATGTAACAGTTTAATTATAAAGGTGTAAGTTTATGTAAAGTTTATGTAAGTGTATGTAAAGTTTATAAGTTAAGCTTATATAAAGTTTATATAAAGTTTATGTAATTATGAAAGTATACTGTGTTAATATTTATGTAAACATTTATGTACAAGTTTATTAATGTCTTATGGTAAAATTTGAATCGTAATGCATTATTAAAGTTTAGGTAAACTTTATGTAAACTTATATATAGTTAATTCGTTTAAATCTTTTTGAAAGTTGTAGCCACGTTTGAAAGCTTTATATAAAGAGAAAAGAGAAGACCAAAATAATATCATATTCGAAATTAGTTACATTTATGCAAAGTTATGTAAATGAGTTTGTTAAATTTATTACATGCTTATGTAGAGTTTATGTAAAAATAAAGAGGTAAATTAGTTCTATTTAAAAGTTGTAAATTAATTCTGCATAAAGTTTATAATAAAGTTCCACTTTAATGTTGTAAAATAGATTCTATGTAAAAGGTATATAAGTTTATAATTTTATATAAAGTATAATAAAGCTATTATATAAAAAGTTTATATCTAAAATTATATAACAGTGTACTATAAAAGTTTATTAAGTTTATGTAAATTAATGTGAGGTATATAAAGTTTAGTAAAGTTTATATAATAAGTTTATAAAGTTTATGTAAAGTTTCCCGCAAATTTGATTTAATTTTATTCAGAATTATCATAACATATGAAATTTAAATAAAGTGTAATATAAGTATATTAAAGTTACTATATAAAGTTTATATAAATGTTTTATATAAAGTTACTATAAAGTTTATGTAAAGTTATTATATATAACAGGTTATGGTAAAGTTTAAGAAAATTACAGTAAAGTTTATGTACATTTTATGTAAAGTTTATATTCTAATATATGTAAAGTTATGTAAAGTTTATAAAAGTTTACGTAAACATTTATAAAGTGTATTTAAAAGTTATATGAATAGTTCCTTGAAAGCTCTTATGTAACATTCATATATAAGAGTTATGGAAAACTAGAAAGTTTATGTAAAAACTTATGTAAAGTTTTATGTAAAGTATATATCAAATTATTATATAAAATTAAGAGGATTTTACTATAACATCATTATTATATTTTTTCATAAAAGTTTAGTAAATATTATGTAAAGTTTACATAAAGGTTACATCAAAGTTATTAAGTTTATGTAAATTTAGTAAAGTTAATTATAAAGCTTTATGTAAGTTTATATAACTTTATAAAAGTGTTATTAAATTATTAATAAAGTTTTATTAATAAGTTAAAATTAAGTTCTATAATAAATTTAATATAAATTTGATATAAAGTTATAAAGTTTATATAAAGTTTATATAAAGTTATGCCAACATGGCAGGTGAAGTAGCATGGATTTATCATTAAAGTTTATATAAATCTAGAGGAATTAGTGATTTAAAGTGTCTCGCCAAATGTAAAGACTATTTAAAGTCTATTTAAGTTTACTGTAAAGTTAATATGTTAAAATGTTTTAGCTAACAGCTTAATGTAAAGATTCATATAAAGTTTATGCAAAGTTATGTAAGTTTAAGAGAATTTTTATAATAAATTCAATGACTTATATAAACTTAATATTAAACTTTATATTAAATTTATGATAAAGTTTATGAAAGCTTAAGGTAAATTGTAACATTTCATAATAACTTCTATGTAATATGTAAAGTTTATATAACCGTTTATGTAAAGTTATCGTTAAGTCTTATCTTACTCTGTATATTAGCCTGAACACCAAAGTTTATAGTAAAGTTTTGTAAAAGTTTATGTAACATTAGCTTAAATTTGAGTGTACAAGTTATAATCACACCACAACTGATTTATCATTAGAGTTTAAAAACGCTATATAAAGTTATATAAAGTTATTATGTAAAGTTTATATAAAGTTATATAAGATTTATAAAATTATCAAATTTAGATAAAGTTTAATAAAGTCTACCCTAAACGTATTTAAATTAATTTTATATAAGTTTAATGTAAAGTTTATATAAAGTTTTATTAGCTATTACTATAAAGTCATCTCAAATTTTCATATAATAAACCTTTATGTTATCATTTTTCATTGCTCAAAGATTTATTAAACTTTTATAATAAATTTTATGTAAAGTTTATGTAAGTTTAGATAAATTTTATTTAAAGTTTATTATGAAGGTTATGTCAAGTCTTAGTAAGTTATGTAAAAGTTTATGTAAAGTTTAGCTAAAATAATTAATGTAATAGTTTATATAAATTTATGCCAAATTTTATTAAAGATTAAGTAAAGTTTATATAAGTTTATATTAAGTGACTATCTAAACTTATTCAACTTCAACTTTCAAGTTGAAATTTATGTAACAGTTACATACATGTATTATGTAAGATTTACTTCTAGCACTTTCGTGTTTATAACGTTATGTAACCAGTTTAGATAAGTTTATGTAAAGTTTTTTATGTAATATTTATGTAAAGTTCTATGATTCCATTTACTAAATTACTAATTATACAAAAGTAAAAAAAGTTTTTAACTAAATCATTATATAAAAGCTTTATATAAGTTCCTATATCAAGTTTTAAATTAAGTTACATTAAATTATGTAAAGTTACAGTTAGATATAAAAGTTTATATAAACTCAGTTTCGAGGTTCGACAGTCCTACTGTCTTTTAGTAAATCATTATATAAAGTTTAGTAAAGTTTATGTAATGCTGATTAAAGTTATTTAAAGTTCATATATAAACTTATATAAAACTTTATATAAACTTTATATATGTAAGTTGAGAGAAGTTTTATCAGAAAGTTTATAAAAAATGCAAATGACTTTATCTAAACTTTATGTGCCGTTTATACGCAACTGTATGTAAATGTGCCGGGAGAGATTTATGCTAAATTAATTTCCATTACTTCAACTCTTTATTAAAGTTATATGTAAAGAGTATATTAAATTATATAAAGATCAGTAAAGATCTGACTACGTAAACTATTATATAAACTCACATATCAATACTATGCTAAATTTATTTATAAAAGTTAATGTATAATATCTTTGCCTTTTTCATATAACGATTTTATATAAACCTCTATAGTAAACTTTAAATATAAAGTTATGTAAAGTTTAGATAAAGTTTTATAGAAAGTTTATGTAAAAGATTCCTATATAAACTTATGTAAATTTTAATGTATAATTGTAGATAACAGTATGTAAAGTTTACGTAAAAGTTATATAAGTCCCTTAATGTTTATGTAAAAATTTAGTAAATTATTCGTAAGTTTATATAATGTTATATAAAGCTACTGTAAATCTTTATACTATAAAGTTCTATATAATATTATAGTAAAGTTTAGTAAAGTTTATATAAAGTTTAATTATAGAGATTCGATATAAATTTACTCATAATTAGCAATGTATTTATAATATATATACCCCTATATATATAATATATAGTCAGGATATTATGGAATGTATTTAAGTATGTTGATAACGTTTATTAATTTATATTATCTTATCATCATTTTTACATAAAACCTTCTCAAGATCAATTCTTATGTAAAGGTTATGTAAATTCTAAATAACTTTATAATAGTCTATGTAAAGTTTAATAAAGTCTATTAAATTTAATGTAAAGTTATGAGATTATGTATATGTTTAGTAAAGTTTATGTAAAGTTAGGTAAAGTTAAATGTAAACTTATATAAAATTATTTTCTTATTTATGTAAGTTAAGTAAAAGTTAAGTAAAAGTTTATATAATAGTTATATAATATTCAAACTCTTAGAGAAAAGCATTATATAAGATTTTTGTAAAGTTATAAATAAAGCTTTTATGTTAAGATTTATTCATTATAACTTTTTGTAGAGTTATGTAAAGGTTTAACATAAACGCTCTTATTTAAATTTATGTAAATTTTATGTAAAGTTTATATAAAATTATAATAAATTTAACAGTGCCTAATAACTATCCCATTGAAGAGTTCTATATAAAAAGTTTATAGAAAGTTAATATAAAGTTAAATAAAGTTTACATAAGTTTATGTAAAATTAAAGTCTATATAAAATTATATACAGTTAATATAAAGTTTATGTAATTCATAAAAGTTATGTAAAGATTATATAAAGTTTATAGAAAGAATTTTAATGTTTATGTAAGTTTATGTAAAGTTTTATACTAAACTTTATATAAACCTTCTATATTAAACTTTATATAATGTTTGTAAAGTATTATTAAGGAAATGAAGAAATGTTTATGTAAAGTTAATATGATAAAACTTTATGTAAATTTCATGTAAATTTCGAAAAGCTATATTAAATTTAGAACAAGTTTATGTAAAGTTTATTCAATGTTTATGCTAAAGTTTATGTAAATTTTATGTAGTCTAAGATAAGTTAATGTAAAGATTATGTAAAGATTTATTAAAGTTATGTAACCTCATTTATTACAAGTTATTAATTTTTATTTAATATACAGGTGAGTACGAGGTAAATATTAAAATTACTTAAAGTTTATTTAACGTTTACTAATAAATTGTTATATAAAGTTTATAACAAAGAATGTAAATTTCATATATTAAGTTTAATAAAGTTTATAATAGTTTATGAGATTTAGCATAAAATATATAAAACATTTATGTAAAAGTTCTATCAGAAGTATCATAAAGTTCATATACAATTATATAAGTTCTATATAAAGCTTTACAAGTTGGAATAGTTACATAAAGGCCTTTATGTAAAGTTAACTATAATAAAGTTATATAATTTTATATAAAGTTTATATAAAGTTCAATAAAGTTTTATGTAATTTATATAAATTTTATGTAAAGTTCTATATAAAGTTTATAGAAAGTGTATATTAATATTTATATACAAGTTTATATTTCCATTATAAATTGTATGTAAAGTTTATGTTAAAGTTTATGCTAAAGTTTAGTTTAAATAGATTTAAAGTTTAATAAATATTAAAAGGTAAAGTTATATAAATCCTTATACATAAATTTTATATAAAGCTTATACATAAATTTATGTAAAGTTTTTATATAAAGTTAGGTAAAGTTTAATAAAGTTTATGTAAAGTTTATATACAGTTTATATAACTTTATGTAATTTAAACAGT
>JABUQX010118662.1:15000-18346 GCA_015478945.1 Trachelipus rathkii | reverse complement strand
TATAGTATATAGTTAATTAAAATTTTGATTTTGCGCTATCTCAAGAATTTTGGACCACGAGCCGCCACTGGTTTGTAGTAACACCTCGTATTGATTTACTGAAAGTTACTGCTTAAGGTGGTATGTAATGTTAATAAAAGTAATTGAGTTAATAGCAATAGAATACATATGAGTTAAAGCGTAAAACATGAGTTAAAAGCAGTTAATAACAGAAGTTAAAGCAGTAAAACAAAAGCATACTAATACCCCCTTTGGTGTTAGGTCACACCATCTATTTAATACTGAGTACTGGCTTTAAAGGATATGTAATGTTAATGTTATTTAATTTAAAATTTAGTACAATGTAGTAAATACAAATGATTATAATATCAGACACTCTGGTTTTTTTCTTCTAACATTACATTTTTTTAAAAAATTTAATAAATTAAAAGTATTAAGTAAAAAGTATTAAGTAAAAAATAATGTTAATAAATATATGTGTAAAAATAGGTCTGTAATGAGTTACAGTTTTAGCGTTTCAATATTTGTTTTTAAATAAAAAAAAAATGTTTAAGTATAGAAATAAAAATGAATGACTTATAGTATATATGTGAAAAGAAATTCTTTGAAATGTTTAAGTATGAAATAAAAATGAATGACTTCTAGTATATAATATTTTCATTCGGGCGGAATATTGCGCTCGGGCGCACGCGGCGGGGCAGGTAGCGGGGATATATGGCGCGCGGGCGCCACGCGGCGGCGCGGAACGCGGCCGGGCGGGACGAGGCGGATCGCACCTGCGGGTGCGGGGCTGGTTGTCTTTGCGCGGAGGGCGCATGCGGCGCCCTGGTGTTCCAATTATGAACTAGGGGAAGACATCAATATTAGCTCTGTTCTATGATGTGGCGTAGAGATGAGCCATCAAAGGTGATTTCATCAAAGATGAATCATCAATATAGATGGTATCAAAGATGACGTGCAAAGATGAGTCATCAAAGATGAACCTTCAAAGTTGAGGCATCAGTGGTGAGGCATTTATGCTGGGGCATCAAAGTTGAGGCATCAAAGTTGAGGCATCAAAGTTTGAGCATCAAATGTGAGCATCAAAAATCGAGTTGGGAGTGTTAAGTGTAAGTTTATTCTGTGTGTGGCGTGAGTGTAAGTGTATATGGTTTAATGTAAGTGTCATAGTGTGTATAAGTGTCATAGTGAATGTGTGTATAAGTGTCGTAGTGTGTATAAGTGTCATAGTGAATGTGTGTATAAGTGTCGTAGTGTATGTGTGTATAAGTGTTAGAAAAAGACTAACTCATAGTAGGAAGCATCCTAGCAACTTGTAATATACACCAATCGAATCCTCATACCTTATAACCTAGGGGTAGACACCCATATTAGGGCTATTCTAGGCTCAGGGGAGGCCAGAAAAGGCTTGAAAAAAGTGGCACTCAGTTGGCACTATGTGGCACTTTCACTTGGGCACTATGCGGCACTCAACTTGGCACTCATGGCAACTCACGTTGGCACTCATTGCACTCTTGCACTTCACTTGCACTCACCCGGCACTCACCCCAGGCACTCATAGAATAATCATAGAACACTAATAGAACATCACTAGATACTTCTTACGGTGATTGGGAACCATCAAAGCCATCAAGTTAGCGTGGGTCAAAATTGACCCATGGTATATGGCAAGGTCAAGACCGAAATATCATGATTCAAACAAGGTTAAGGACATCAAAAAAGGCTAGTCCCTAAAGAAGGACATAAAAATTACCGTGGTCAAATTGGACCCATGGTATATTGGCAAGGGTTAAAACCGAAATATTCATGGTCAACAAGGTAAAGACATCAAAAAAATAGGGCTAAGCACCTAAAGGATGCCCAAAAATTACCGTGGGCCAAAATAGACCCATGGAAGACCAAGTGCGGCGGATTCGAAACAACAAGGTAAAGACATCAAAAAAATAGGGCTAGCCCCTAAAGGAAGATCAAAAATCACCGGTGGGCAAAAATTGACCCATGGAATACCAAAGGGGTGGTCGAAAATTAGGGTGGGTCAAAATTGACCCAGGGAAGACCAAAGGGTTGGTCGAATTAAGGGTGGGTCAAAATTGACCCATGGAAGACCAAAGGGAGCCAAAAATTACCGTGGGCCAAAATTGACCCATGGGAGACCAAAGGGTAGCCAAAATTTACCGTGGGCCAAAATTGGACCCATTGGAAGACCAAAGGGGTAGGCAAAAATTACCGTTGCGGCCAAAATGACCCATGGAAGCCAAAGGGTAGGCAAAATTACCGTGGCAAATTTGACCCAGTTGGAATACCAAAGGGTAGCCAAAAATTACGTGGGTCAAGAATGACCCATGGAAGACCAAAGGGTAGCAAAAATTAACGTGGCCAAAAATGACCCACGGAAGATCAAAAATTACCGTGAGATTTACCGTGGAGCCAAAATTGACCCATGGGGTCGAAAAAATTAGGGGGGGCGCAAAATAGGGGGGCAATACGTTACAACGGTTGCTTACGCAACCTTTTGGCGCAACCCTTCTTCGAAGGGTGCCAAAATTAGGGGTTGCCAAAAAATTTAGGGTTGCCAAAAAATTTTGGGTTTCTCAAAAAATTTGGGTTCTCAAAAAATTTGGGTTCTCAAAAAATTAGGTTCTCAAAAAAAATTTAGGGTTCTCAAAAAATTAGGGTTCTCAAAATCGACTTCCCCTAAAAGGACAAGGGCAGGTAAAAATTTGGGCCAAAATTGCCCCATGGAAGACCAAAGTTGGTCGAAAAAAGGTCAAGGCCCAAAAGGTCAAGGCCCAAAAAGGTCAAAGTCAGGTAAAAATTCGAGCTAAAAAAAAGGTCGCGGTCAGAAAGGTCAAAAAAGGTCGCGGTCATTTTCGTCCGGAATGGGGTATTGTTACTACTGACGAGGTTGTAAGCAGGAGAAAGCGATGGTCAGAAGGATTATTTTCCAAGTGGAGAAAACAAAAAAAAAAAATTAATCAGAAAATGTTACCTTGTTATTAATCACATTAACCATGAGAAATCGTGACTTAGGTTTGTTCCGTAATAGTGACTCCTCTCCGGAATCTGTGTCATTAGCTGACTAAGTAGTTAGGTCATTACAGATGCTGATCAGTAATATGACTATAATGCGCAAGCTGACTCAAATTCACGGTCAGTGCTGCTCAAACACAGACTAGTTGACGAACCTGACTGGCAGCCGAATGACGTTGCCTTTTGGTGTGAATTAACTTGTTTGATTGACCTGTTTCATAAGATTTCGACACCGCTAATCCCCAAAAGCCTAGCGGTGGATTTCAGGTGATTCAGTCAGGGGGTGTCAACAAATTTAACGTTTAGGCACTTTACA
>JABUQX010118662.1:0-7500 GCA_015478945.1 Trachelipus rathkii | reverse complement strand
TTAAAAATTAACCTAGTGTATTATCCCACTATTCAACTAACTATTTTAGTTATAGTGAAGACCTAAGGCTTTCAAGAGTATACTCTCTTAAATATTCTGACTTGCAGTGCACATAATCTAAACTATTATTGCACTGGCCAATATTCAATTCTTTTAGAATTTCGTCAAGTTCTTAATCTGAACTTTCTATAATCTGATGAGCGTATTATGCTGGTCTTTAATATTCTGATGAGCGTAATATGCTGATCTCTATTCAATAAAATGATATAATTTAACAATTATATTATCTTGAGAAAAGTTTGTTAATTTAAAAGTTGTTTTTCTCGCTAAAATTTAGTATTTCGTAGTCAGTAAACTACTGGCGTTTAAAGTTTAAATTTAGTATTTCGTAGTCAGTAAACTACTGGCGTTTAAAGTTTAAATTTAGTATTTCGTAGTCGGTAAAATACTGGCGTTTAAAGTATAAATTTCCTACGTGGAAATTTTTCGTAACTTCATTTATCTATTTTGTGTGTGTGTGAAGCAAAGTTGCTTTTTTCAATATTCTGAGAGAAACAAAATATTTCTCATTAAAAATCCTTTTCGTAAAAAAAAAACTGATTAGTTTTGTTTAAGCACACACATTATATATTCTGCAGAAGTTTGCGCTTTGAAATAATCTGCGTTCGATTCGAAAATATTCTGCAGATTAGACCTGTAAATTAAAGATTTTAAATATATATATATATATATATATGCTCTTTTTCTCTGCTCCTATATATATGCGCATATATGCTCATATATATATAAATATATATATATAATATATATACATATAATATATCATATATTCACGCATATATTATTCTGCTGCGTTCGTGGAGAAGTAGTCGGTCTCTAATTTTGTAGTATTTTTTTAGTTAACTGTCCAGATATTTATATATATATCTGGATTGTTTCAAATAATCGAGACTTCTCCTCCTTTCAAATATATTAAATATTTTTGCGTTAAATATTTTTGCGTTATAAAAAAAATATATATATATATTTCGGCAATTTAGTATCTTTGCGGTAATTATTATTTTGGGTTATTTGGGTATTTTATATTGTCCTTTCGAAATCATTGCCTATTAAATCTTAGGTGGTGGTAAATATCGTGCGTTTTGCTCATATAATAAGTAGCATTTTTTTGCGTATTTTTTGCTTTTGCGTTTTTTTTTCAAATATTCATTTTACAAAAATGTCTCTTTTCGAAGATGAATCACTCAGACAAATCGTGTCTGAGTTGGAGGACAGTGTCAGTGAAAATTTTGGGAGGGAGGACGAAAACACTCTCTCTCCAGAAGAATTAGTCGACCTCACGAAAGAGGTTAAGTCAAAACTGTCCCCTATTAAGAGACTGAGAGCTGTGATTAAAAGGAAAATCACGCTCCTTTTCAAAAATCTTCTCGATCTTTCTGCCACTGAAAGCCAGGAAGATAATCATATCGTTTCCTCAAAACTGAAGGAAATTAAATCAAAATTGGAGGAAGTTAAAAACTTTGATGCTCTGATCGAAGAAGTCATCACAAAGTCTTCCATTCTTCAGTATGACTCGTCAATTTTGGACGAGGAAATAATTGAAGCGGTACATTATCATACCCAGAATGAAAAATTAATCTGGCGTATGACACCGCGTTTTAGTTCTCCATCTTCTTCTCCGTCTGCGCCTCCTGCAGCTTCAGAGGCCTCTCTTGAAGACGGAATATCACGTCAAGAGATGCAGAATATAATCAAAAATATTCATGCATCAAAACAGGAAGTAAAAATTCCTGCAATAAAGTGTCAAGAGTTCAGGGGTGAGGGGGACCGGCATTCTTTCCGATCGTTTATTCTGTCCTTTCAAAATGTTTATGGGGCCAGAAAAGATATTTCTAGCGCTGCAAAATTGCAGTATTTAAAGTCATTGTTATCAGGTAATGCGCTCAAAGATATTGAGCATTTAACTAATGTCGACTCCAATTTGGAAGTCGCTTTCGAAATATTAAAGAACCTTTACTTAGACGAATCATATATTATTGATTCTCTGTTTCATAAAATCGATTCTGCGCCTATTTTAGAGAATAATCCTGAACATATTCGTATATTCCTGTCTGAAGTGAGAGCATATATTCATGAGCTCAAGGAGTTTGGACTCGATTTCTTTGAAGAGCCTTCGGCGGGCTGTAAGCTCATGAGTCATATAATCGTGGACAAACTTCCAACTGGCTTTCTTCGTGAGCTCAAATTAATCACACAGGATGAATATCCTTCCGTTAATATAATTTTGGAGCATTACGGTAAAATAATCAAGTCTATGGAGAAGGGGAGGGGAAAAAATAAATCTGCCCCTAAAAAGGGATTTGACCGTAATCGTGCTCCTTTTGAGCATAAATCGGCTAAATCGTCAGCTTTTAACGCTTCCTCTAAAGAGGATAGTTCGAAATCTTCATCGTCAGAAGATGAAACAGAACGCAGTCAAAAGAGTGGGAGATTTAAAAATTCTTCTAAATCATTTATTTCGAAATGTAAATTTTGCAACAGAAATCATCGCATGATTTCTTGTGAAGTATATTCTTCTCCTGAAAGCAGGAGAGATCGCTGTAAAGAGCTGCGCATGTGCTTCAGCTGCTCAAGCAGCAAGCATTTCGCTAATAAATGTCCTGCCAAGAGGTATGGACTTAGTCACCCATGCGGCAAATGTGGCCAAAAATCCCACATAACGGCTCTATGTTTTCCAAATAGCAGAAACGTGTCCGGTGGCTTTTCGGAAGATAGTCGTCCGTCAACATCAGTCGCGAATGAGGCAAATGGTCAAGCCAGCGGCTCTTCTAATCATATCTGTATAAATACAGGTACAGCCTCATCCGTGGGTCAAAATATTCTGCCCACTCTCTCCCTTAACATCAAGAAGGGCAATAAAATAGTCCCTGTACGCGTGCTTCTCGATTTCGGTAGTCAGTCCACGTATTTTCATAGGAGCATTCTTAAAAAATTGGGAGTCAATGAAAATAGTCTTCCTAGTCATCAGAGCTCCATTAAAACATTTTTGGGAGAGGAATTAAGATCCTTGCGGTCTTTAAATTTAGAGATGGGCATTTGTTGTGGGAAATATTCTAGCCTACCTGTAAATATTGATTCTGAATTGGATATCGGCTTTTATGTAAAAGGCCTGACGGAGGCTATGAAAAATATTACCCAAAATGGTTTCAAAGTGGCAGATAGTCACTATCAAAATAATAATGTTGACAGGGTTTCAAATATTCATGGGCTGCTGGGCATCGATGCTCTTCATTTATTAAAGCATTTTAAAACCGTAAAATGCATTCGGGGCAGTGCCCTAGAAACTTGTCATGGGTACGTGCCTTTCGGGCCTGTAACATCTTTTTTGACACCTTCCCAAAATGAGAAAATCTTTGGGAAGAATTTTTCGCCGAAAGCTGTCAAAAAATCATGACAGAATTCCGAGCTCCCCATACCTTCAAATATTCAAAGATCTGTCAGGAACGTCCCGGAACATGTAATTAATCTTGTAGTGGAACCGGTACCTTCGTACTTCGACCCACTCTTACATACCCATACTGAGTCTGATTTGGACTTGGGCCTGGAGAACCTCTATAAATTAGAGTCTCTGGGTATCAATGAGGAGCGGGACCAGGGTTCCATTGACGAAATATTCATTAAAAGATTCCACGAAGGGATAGAGTTCCGAGACGGAAGGTACCACGTGGAACTTCCGTGGTTTCAAGAAATTCTTGAGCAGGTCCCATCAAATCATCACGTTGCTCTTGCAACGATGCAACGAGTCAAAAAGAAATTGACTGCTCAAGGCTTGCTTGACAAGTATGGGGAAATATTCAAGGAATACCTAAAAGAAGGTATTGTGGAGGCTGTGGAGGTGCATCCGAAAGATTATCATAAATTCATCTGGATACCCCACAGACCTATAATAAAACAGGCCCTTCAAGTGACGACAAAAATTCGTCCCGTCTTTAACTGCAGCCTGAAGATAGGTTGTAGTCCTTCACTTAATCAAGCATCATATCCAGGGGTAGATTTAATAGCTTCCCTATTTAAGTTATTACTGTCCTTCAGAACAAACAAATTCATCGTTCTGGCGGATATTTCGAAAGGCCTTCCTCCAGATCAAATTAAAGTTAGAAGAGGACAGAAATCGCTTCTGTTTTTTCTGGGAGGCTGATGGCGAGTTACTCACTTACCGTTATGCCACCATCATTTTCGGGTTGGCTGTCAGCCCCTACGTACTAGGGGCTGTTATACAACATCACGCCAAAAAATACCCTCCTGATCTCTGTACCTCTCTTCTTCAAAATAATCTGTACGTTGATAATTTTTTGTACACTTCTTCGTCTGTAGACGAACTTCAAGATATTTTTCGAGAGGCCACCTCACGTATGAGTGAGGGGGGCTTCAACTTGTGCTCCTGGAACTCAAATTGTCCAGATCTCAAAGAAATATTCAAGGAGGAGGGTAAACTTGCAACTCATCAAAGTGATGAAGAAAGAGTTTTAGGGTATTTATATAATACCGTTCAAGATAGTCTGAGTCTTAGTGACTTTTCATTAAATATTGTCTCTACCAAGAGACAGCTCCTGTCGGAGATTTCAAAAGTTTTCGATCCCCTATGCCTTTACCTCCCCGTCACCGTTCGAGGCCGTCTTCTTATGAAGAAAACTTGGGAAGTGGACATGGGGTGGGACGATATAATCGCTCCCGAAATCAAAAATTCATGGGAGAAGTTGAGCAAGGACCTTAACTCTCTGAAGGAGGTCTCTTTTAAGAGATCTTCATTTGAGTCAAGTGACTCTGATTTAAGTATTCATATATTCTGCGATGCAAGCACTGTTGCTTATGGCTTCGTAGTGTATGTCTCGTCTGCGGCAGAGGGTCCAAATCTTCTTTGGTCAAAGGGAAAAATCGCTCCTGCAAAAGGAAGAACGCTTCCCTGTTTGGAGTTATTGTCTGTGTTTTTAGCATTAAAGTGCTTACCACAAATGTTAAGTGGACTGTCGGGTGTCAAGTTCAAGGAATTGAACATATTCTCCGACTCACAGATAACTCTTCATTGGATCCAAAATAGGATCTCGAAAGTTAAGCAAATATTCGTGAGGAATCGTGTGCAAGATATTCGCGCCATGAGCTCTTCGCTTCAAGAGGAATATTCGTTAAGTCCTAAATTTCTATACGTCAGAACAGAAGATAATCCAGCTGACCTTCTGACCAGAGGTATTTCCTTCAAGGAATTTCAAAAGAACATGTCCTTCTGGACTAAAGGGCCAAAATGGCTCTCTTTAAATAGTATTTACTGGCCATCAGCTGAACTGGAAACAGCATCTCCAGTTTTTTCTGTTGTTCAAGGTGGCAATGAACCTCCTGTGGTGGAGTTGTCCAAATATTCAAACTTGCACAAACTATATCGAGTAGTTGCTTTATTGTTCCAGTTTGGAGCCTTGTCAAGAGGTGTGACAATTAATCATGATTTGAAGGCACGTCTGTATTGTCTACAGACAATGCAGAAAGAATCGTTCTCGAAAGAGCTTCAATTTTTAGAAGAGATTAAAAATAATCCTTCTTTCACTGGCCAAGTTCCGGACTTGGTAAATAATCTGAACTTGTTCTTGGATGAAAATAATCTCATCAGGAGCAAGGGTCGTTTGTCAAGATGCAATTATTACAATTATGACGTAATTAATCCCATCTTGCTGTCAAAAAGTCACCACCTCTCCAAGTTAATCATAAGGGATGCTCACCATAAGTGTAAGCATCTGGGCATACAAGCCACTCTTACAAATATTCGGCTCCAAGGCTTCTGGGTGACTTCAGCGCGTACCTCCATCAAAAATGTTTTGCAGGAATGCATAATCTGCAAAAAGTTCAATAATTTTGCTTTTCGGTACCCACGCTTCACCAATTATTCGAAAGACCAGGTGGAATTATTCAGGCCTTTTAAGCATGTAGGTGTTGACTACACCAAACATTGGTGGGTCAAAGTCAAAGGCTCTGGCTCAGCCCAAAAAATGTTCATACTCATTTACACCTGTCTTAATATTCGTGCGGTCTATTTAGACCTTATAGATGACATGTCATCTAAATCATTTATACAATCGTTCCAACGATTTGTTAATCGTTTCGGAGTGCCTGACTGTGTCTATAGCGACAACGCGCGCTCCTTCAATCAAGGAACTGATTTCTTAGGAACTTTCCTCGTGTCAGAAAATGGGAGTGAGTTTTTAAGAAAAAATCAGATTTCGCATAAGCGAATTCCTCTGTATAGCCCATGGGTAGGAAGCCAGTGGGAACGGTTAATACGTGTGGTGAAGGATTGTTTATTCAAAACAATTGGACGTTCCTCGTTGAATTATTTCGACTTCATTACGATATTGTCAGATATTGCTGATGCTATAAATTCACGTCCGCTCACCTACACCACAAGTTCAAATGAGATATTACCTCTTACTCCCAACGATTTCATCAAACCCTTGTCAAAAACCGCTATGGCATTACCCGGAGCTGGGTCAAATAATCAGTTCTGGGACTCAACTTCGGCTAAGAAAGAGCTAGTAAAGTCACTGAAATATTCTTCAGAAAAATTCGAAGAATTTCGTACAAGGTGGTACAATGAGTACCTCCTCAGTCTTAGAGAGACTGGAAGAGATCTCTACCAGGTCAGCTGGAATAATCTAGTCAAAAAGAATGACGTTGTTCTTATCAAAAGTCCAGTGAAAGAACGTCCTTACTGGCAGATGGGGATAGTCGTAGATCTTATAATCGGTGACGACAATAAAGTCAGATCGGTGTACGTCAGGACTCCTGGGGGACAAGTCAGCTTGTATCCAGTCAAATATTTGTATCCCCTAGAGCTTTCTTTGACCCATAGTGGTTCAACACCCTCATCGTCAAACACAGTCCCTGTCCTTCCAGCAAATCCATCATTAAATATTCCTGGAGGGGTGAACCCCCCTTCTACGTCTGCGACGGATGCTGGAAGTTCATCAACGCCAGCTGATAGAGATATCAAAAATAGTCGGCCTAAGCGGAAAGCTGCAGAAGCTGCAAGAAAAAATATTCTGATGTATGATTCATCGGAAGAATCAGATTAAATATTCTGCAGCTGTTTTTCAAAATATTCATTCCAAGTAGTCAAGTTCTGACTTCTGCCCTATAGAGGCCAGAAGCCATCCCCCCCGGGAGGATATAAAAATTATAGTCAAGAGTTGTCAGAAAAGAGGTTATTTCTTGGAAACCTGAGGGTTGCCAAATGCAAAGAGTAGAGAGCGGTTTTTGGATATTTGAAAATTCATTCGCCTTTTGATTTCTGAACTGATAAGTTCTCTTTTAAAATCATTCGTTGTAAGGCTTCGAGCCGGTAACAATTTTCACTCTTTAGCTTCGTGCTGAATTTAAGTTTAATATTCAAATATTCCTTTCATCGAATATCGTTCTTTATGTGCATTTTAATTTAACATTCTGGAAAGCTAAAAA
>JABUQX010118661.1:42500-58820 GCA_015478945.1 Trachelipus rathkii | reverse complement strand
CATCCTTAATTTTTCGGCAAATCTAATTCTTGCAAATCCTTCGAAGAAGGGAAAATAGCTAAAACGGTTGCGCAGCAACCGTTGTACGTATCCCCACTTTTTTCGACCAACCCTTCGTCTCCATGTAACAATTCTACCCAATCTCTAATTTTTGGTAACCCTTAGCTTCGAAACTTTGATGTCTTCACTTTTGTCCTTGAACTCTTCCTCCAAAGTTTTTTGTTGTGATACCATAATAATCGGCCCACCCATCTTTTGGCCACTGCAACCCGCCCGTGCCACGATATTATTTCGTTCCTAACTTGAACGCATGTATGGATCTCTATCCTAACTTGAACACCTACACACACACAACAATATCAATACACACATTGGGTAATGACTGAATGAAATGAATGAAATATGATATATATATGGCATGAAGGCGATATGAGCGAGCACTTTGTATACTTTCTGTAGCTGCCGATTACTCACGCACTTGCGCGGTACACAACAATTGGTGCCGCGACCACCACGCCCTTTTTTTCGACGTCTTTGGTTACGGGGTCGTATTTGGCTCACCCTGTTTTTTTATGATCATCTTTAGATTGATCCTTTTTGATACCCACCCAGCTTGACCATTTACAGCTGGTACCCACCCACATCACGGGGTCACCTTACCACGCCATTCTTTTGTCATCTCTCAGTAACTCTCGTCGTTACAGCTGTTCCTAACTCTGAACGTGCTGGGATCTATGACAGCCCTATTATGTGCTTCCAT
Source organism: Trachelipus rathkii (assembly GCA_015478945.1). Lineage (NCBI taxonomy): Eukaryota > Metazoa > Arthropoda > Malacostraca > Isopoda > Trachelipodidae > Trachelipus > Trachelipus rathkii. The sequence goes on along the minus strand of JABUQX010118661.1, from coordinate 58,060 downwards.
GATTATATGGCATGGTGATTTCAGGTGCAGCCGCGAGCCACAAATGATGCCAGTGAGTGCCAATGAGTCAGTGAGTGCCACAGTGCCAGTGCACACAGTCAACTGAGTCACTTCTTTTTCGCCTCTGTCTTCCTCTGAGTTTGAATACTTCCAATAGTGCCCACCTAGCCAGTAAGGTGCGAGCGATTGGCGTATTGCCAGCCTTACCATGAGTTAAGCCTGGTCATTTGCGCAGCTGGTATATCACTTTGCATTGGTCATCATTCTATACATCAAATCAATTATGGCACTCTTACACCACATACCTTACACCACCCATAGACACCTTTCACCACCCATAATTTACCAGATTATGATTGGTGCAGCATTATATGCCGCCAGGGATGTTTACTATGATTGTAGCATTTGACCTTTTTCTCTAACCCATTCTTCATCAAGAACAGGCCACATGATGCCTCTTCTGAGGTCGTACCGGCCGACCAGCGCGAGTGCGCGCCTCTGCTTGACAGCCAACCCTGGCACCGCGGTGCGCCCCGCCACGTCCCCGTCCGCCGCGTCCCCGCCCGCCGCGTGCGCCCGCAGGCGCACATTTCTCTGGTACCCGCCCGGGCCGCGGGCGCTCGCAGGTAATATCTCAGCGCGAATGAAAACAGCAGAGCAGAGGGCTGGCGATCAGCCATTTACTGGTTACTTAAAATATTTTTATTAAAAATCATTTCGAGTGAACTCCAAAATAAAATCATTACAGACATCTTTTGATTTAGTTTAATACTTTTAATTTATAGCTCTTAAAATTGGGCAAGAAGAGTCCAGAGTGTTCGATATGCAAACATTTACACACCATTTAGCCTTTGTTAAAACAGCAATACATATTGCTCTTACAAAATCAGTAACACAGAGGCCTGGCCACACCTAATGGATAGTAGGCGCTTTTGCTTTACCGCTTTACGTTTTAACTCACGCTTTGTTGCGCTTAATCATGCGCTTGCCAGCGACCACATATTTATTAAATATATACCTGCGCAAATCGCGTCGGTACCGAGGGCTAAGAGGCAGCGTCAGCGTTGGTGCTTTGCCTAATGCCACGTGCTTAACTCATACACAGCGACCTCATATGTTTACTGCTTAATCAGTTTATTAAAATTACATATCTTAAAGAGTAAATCAGTAAACAATAAAGCCGCGGAGGGATTAGCATGCTTTGTTTTGCCAGTTTACTGCTTTAACTCATACGCGACAGCGATCCTCATAGCTTTTACAAAGTATCTCATATGGTTTACCGTTTAATCATATAGTTTATTACCATTGTTGATAATCTTTAAAGCAGTAAACCGCAAAATCACAGACGCTGATATAGTCATCAAGGGGATAGGCGCGCTTTGTTTTACCGTTTTACTGCTTAACCCTATGGTTTATTAGTTTTACTGCTTTACCTCATATATTTATTAACATTGGCATACCTAGCAGTAAACAAACGAGTGTGATCAATATCAGCGAGGGATAGTATGCTTTGCTCTACCGTTTCACGCTTGATAACCGCTGGTTTACGCTTTAACCTCGCTTTACTGCTTTAACTCATATAGTTATTACTTTAATTCATATGTTTTACTGCTTTAACTCATATATTATTAATTATTATTTTTATTTTTGTTTTAATACTTTTTATTATTTATTGTTATTTTTATTTATTTTTATTATTATGCTTAGTGTTATTTACTTCATTTTTATTTTGGTTGGTTAGCATTTAGTGTTATTTGGTTTCTTCATGCCTATTGTTATTATGCCAGTTTAGAACACACATGGCAATATCATATATATCAATACGTCAATACAGACACATTATTACACACAATGGGTCAATAGTACATGGTGACAATAGTAAATAACAGCCATACTGTATTTATACACACACAATATGACACTTAGTAAGACAATACTCACTGGTGACATCTGCTATCTGGCCTCCAGACACTTACATTTCCACACTTCTATACATCAATGTGAACACACAACATTATCACACTGAAGAGCACACAATTGCTGGCGACATTATACACAATACTGGCGACAGCAGGCTTATCTACAGATACTACATTTACATTGAATACATGAATGTACAGATTTAGCTGAAGACCGCACACAGAGTTTGAGCTGCACAGATTTGCTTAGCACACACAGAGATGCTAGCTGAATACTGCACACAGACTACTGTTGAATAATACAGAGTTTAGCCATACACGGGAATGCATTTGAGCTAGCACAAATAGATTTATTTGCATAATGTTAGCATTTGGTTTCAGCACACACAGATCTGGTTTCTCACACATCCACATCAACACAGTATTTACTGTTGCACACATACACACAACCACTGGTTGCAATAGATAGAACGCAGCGGGTTTCATTAAAACATCTTTTGGCGTTTTATTAAAGACGTATTATTTAGCATAGCTCACCAAAAACAGTAACCGTGTTCGCTGGTCTTCTTAAAACTTGAGTAATAAATGAACACATCTGAACGTTAGTCCAAAGCAATAAACAAAAACAGTAGCGGTCGCTCTACACCCTCTGCAATGTTGGCATATCAATGCTTTGTGCCTATTGGACTCAGTCGTGCTTGCCATCACTTAAATATGTAATAAGGCGAACGTATCTAAAACAAGTTCTTCTGCCAACATAACATGGCTTATTGCATCTTTCTAGCCTCTTATTTAAAATGGTCGACCATTACCTCACATTTGCAATAGCTGCTCGATGTGCCAACCAAAAATATTTCAAAGTTTTTTAAATACTGATTTTCTTGATATTATTAGTAATTATCTACGATAGTACATGGTCGGTCGCACTCTTGCAGATAGAAACTTGATCTTCTGTAAATGTGCTGAAGTCAACCAAATTTAGCCCACTCCTGGGGATAACCTTTCTTAAATAGGCGACGAAGCCTGGGTTCCAGGTCAAAATATATTGCCGATCTTTTCGTGGGGTCGGCACAACTCACGTTGGGGCCTAGTTTAGCCTAAATTTAGATGCCTTTTTTTGGGTCCATGCCGATTTAAGTTTGGAGAATAGAACAAATGTACCCAGTAGACAAGAACAGCCAGCCAGCTGTTGGTTGGTTTTTGCGCAGGACAAACGAGCCAGCGCCGGATTCGGTAAAGACTTGGGCAGTAAAAGAGCGAGTCGCCTTCCCACTTCAGATGCCGGGTCGGAGTGTCCCGTCTCTGGGCGACCCGTATGTGATTAACGAGTAATTACTTTACTGTACCTTGAAAATTAACCCAGTTTTAAACTCAGAGCTTGAGCAGGTGTCTTATCAGCCTTTTTGTATCTCACCATTTTGTAATCATAAATACTTAGCTGCCATGGTGCACAAATAGCCTGATTTTGTAGCAAAGTGTTTTATTTTTACAGCGTATATCATATTATAATAAATACACTACATTGAGTGAATAATTTCACACTCACCAGAACAGATAATAATTAATTCAATTAGATTTATAGTAGATCACGGAAGCAAAACGCAAGAGCGCCCGCAAGCGCAACCCGGTGCGGAACCGACGCATGAACCCGCCGGCGTAATATTACTACGCGGTCGCGAAAAATATTTTTATGATACGCCGTTGTAAACTTTCATTACATCATTTTTGTATTTTCAAATAAGGCCTGTTTCCTTATTATGAATCGTTCATTTACTTACTTGACCATTTTTAATTTTTATTTTATAGAAAATACTGGCTTCAATTGGTAAGTTTCTTGAAAAACATTTAGTTTTGAAAAGAACATTTTGTTTTGTAGAAAAGCAGTTTGTTTTATTTATCCTAAAGTTATAATTCCTTGAGGGAAATAGAACAAATACTCCGGCCGTGACGTAGGCCATGTTCCTCTTTGTGGTATGCCTTTAAGATCTTATTACTTTAAGGAATGTAAAACAAGTTTTATATGCCTTAAAGTTACACCTATATACGACGTAGAGTTAATGTATAGAAGTTATCCCATTCCCTCCCTTTTCAAGGTATGTCTTTACGGTTTTAATCTTCTCTATGTATAAGTTATGAAAAAAGTTGTTTAATCTAAAATATTATTACATAATTACTATATTAATTAATTAAATACACAATGTGTGTACATGCATAATAAACTTCCCCTCATTGTACAAACCGTAATTTCTCTTTATGGATTTCCAGTATTGGTATCATATCAAATTACATCGAATTATGTAAGTTCATACCTCTTCTATATCAGATGTTGTATGCATTCGGCAACCATCGAGAATATCTCCCTTGGTTTGTAATAAACACTGATATACCAGGACTTTAAATAAACTAATGCGCTTGAACACATGTTATAAGGTTCGTAAATATACCTTGATACAGTATACAAACTAATATTATACATACTGAATGGGATGGTGTCCAAAAGATATCAACCTCTAGGATGTATGCCCTACCACTTTGAAATACAACGCTCCATATTTTCGCGACCGCGTAGTAATATTACGTCGGCGGGTTCATGCGTCGGTTCCGCACCGGGTCGCGCTTGCGGGCGCTCTTGCGTTTTGCTTCACGTGATCTACTATAAATCTAGTGAATTAATTATTATCTATTCTAGTGAAATTAATAATTATTCCTCAATGTAAGTATTTATTATAAATATGATATACACTTAGTAAAAATAAAACACTTTTAATACAAATCAGATAACTTGTGCACCGCTTAACAGCTAAAATGACTATGATTTTAAAATGAGTTGGGGTCTAAAAGATAATAAAACACACCTGCTCAAATACAAGTTTAAAGAACAAAGCTTAAAACCAAAAAGACGATAAAATAATTCTCGACCAATCACATACGAGGTCATATAGAGATAAGGATTACTCCGACCAATCACAAGTAAGGAAAACATTTTCCTTCTTACCTGCTTAAAGGATTTTACTGATCCAGCATGTTTCAGTTTGAAGAGTAGGCTTCATAAAATATTAACAATAACAATGATTCTGTCTATACTGGAATTACTCTTTAGATCCTGGGTATTTGGCTTAAATCAGCATGGGATACAAAGGCTTATCCTAAATTTAGGCTTAAAGTAGTTATTTCAACCATTTTACAGAAAAAGGTCCGTTTGAAATATATTTTGACCTGGAATTAGCCTAAATCGCCCCGGGCCACAACAAGATTATCCCAATTTAGGGCCTGGGTAAGAGCCAACACATTTTACAGGAGAGAGGTCAGTTTCATCTGTAAGGAGTGCGGGGTTGTTGTGTTTTCGTGATGATTGTCAATGTACATAGATAATAATAATATAATACATAATAATAATAATAATAATAATAAAGAAATCCGAATTATTAAAAAACTTTTGAAATATTTTTAGTAAACACGAGCGAATAATATAAATGTAAGTGAATAATTGTTATTTTTAAATAAGAACTTAGAAAGATTTTAATAAAATACATGTTATGTTAGCAGAGAAGAACTTATTTTGTTATTTTTATACTTATTACATGGCTAAAGATGATGTAAAGCAGTAAGTCAATAGAACAAAACGTGGCATAGCTGGTGTAGAGGTGCTAGGGGCCGACCTTACTGATTTACTGATTTATTGCTTGCTGTAAAATATATGTTTTTAATAAAATTTCATAAAATTTTAGTAAAAGTTATTTTAAAACTTGATAGTTATAAAATTTATAAACAAAAAGTATTAACAGTTAATAATAAATTCTTTGTTCAAAGATAATGATTGATTTATTATAGAAGTTTTAAGAAACTTTGAAATAATTTTAGTTATATTTGAATGAGTAATATAAATGTACGTGTTTAATTAAAACATAAAATGTTTTAATAAATTATACGTTATATGTGTAAGTGAGTGTGCGTGTGTGTGGGTGTGTGTGTGTGTGTAAGTAAATCTGTGTGTGTGAGTGTAAGTAAATCTGTGTGTGTAAGTAAATCTGTGTAAGTAAATCTGTGTGAGTGTAAGTAAATCTGTGTGAGTGTAAGTAAATCTGTGAGTGTAAGTAAATCTGTGTGTGAGTGTAAGTAAATCTGTGTGAGTGTAAGTAAATCTGCGTGTGTAAGTAAATCTGTGTGTGAGTGTAAGTAAATCTGTGTGTGTGTGTGTGTAAGTGTAAATGTAAGTGTCTATGGGTAAATGTAAGTGTCATAGTGAATGTGTGTATAAGTGTCATAGTGAATGTGTGTGTATAAGTGTAAGTGTAAGTGTGTGTGTGTGTGTGTGTGTGTGTGTGTGTGACCGCGTGTGTATAAGTGTATAGTGAATGTGTGTACAAGTGTCATAGTGAATGTGTATAAGTGTCATAGTGAAAGTGTGTGTATAAGTGTAAGTGTGTGTGTGTGTGTGTGTGTGTGTGTGTGTGTGTGTGTGTGTGTGTGTGTGTGTGTGTGTGTGTGTGTGTGTGTATGTGTGTTCTAAATAATAATAACAATAGGCATGAAGTAAATAACACTAAGTATAATAATAAAAATAAAAATAAAATAATAAAAATAATAAAAATAATAATAAAAATAAATAAAAATAATAATAAAATAAATAAAAAGTATTAAAACAAAATAAAAAACATAATGTTAATAAATATATGAGTTAAAGCAGTAAAACATATGAGTTAAAGCAGTAAAACATATGAGTTAAAGCAGTAAAACATGAGTTAAAGCAGTAAAACATGAATTAAAGCAGATAAAACAAAAAAATGCTCACACCATCCCGATGCTAACATCCCATTGATTCACTGACTGACTGCTTGGTGGCATGTAATGTTAATAAACATATGAGTTAAAGCAGTAAAACATATGAGTTAAAGCAGTAAAACATGAGTTAAAGCAGTAAAACAGTAAAACAAAAGCATACTAATCCCCTTGGTGATATGTAACACCTCTATTGATTTACTGATTTACTGCTTTAAGGTATGTAATGTTAATAAATATATGAGTTAAAGCAGTAAAACATATGAGTTAAAGCAGTAAAACATGAGTTAAAGCAGTAAAACATGAGTTAAAGCAGTAAAACAAAAACAAAATAATCCCCCTTGGTGTTAGGTCACACCTCTATTGATTTACTGATTTACTGTTTTAAGGTATGTAATTTTAATAAATATGTGAGTTAAAGCAGTAAAACATATGAGTTAAAGCAGTAAAACATGAGTTAAAGCAGTAAAGCAGTAAAACAAAAGCATACTAATCCCTTAGGTGTTAGGTAACACCTCTATTGATTTACTGATTTACTGCTTTAAGGTATGTAATGTTAATAAATATGTGAGTTAAAGCAGTAAACATATGAGTTAAAGCAGTAAAACATGAGTTAAAGCAGTAAAACAGTAAAACAAAAGCATACTTAACCCTTTAGGTAAGAAGACTCTTATTGATTTACTGATTTTGCTTTAAGGTATGTAATGTTGATAAATATATAAAATTTCGTACAATTGTAGTAAAATAAAATGTTTATATATCAGACACTTTGGTTTTTTCTTCTTACATACAATTTTTAAAAATTTATAAATTAAAAAGTATTAAGTAAAAATATAAAAGATGTCTGTAATGAGTTACAGTTTTAGGTTCGCGAAAATGTTTTTAATAAAAATGTTTAAGTATGAAATAAAAATGAATGACTCGTAGTATATATATATATATATATATATATATATATATATATATATATATATATATATATATATATATATATATATATATATATATATATATATATTTTTTTTCATTCGCGCGTGAATATTGCGCCTGCGCGCGCGCCCGCGGCGGGTGGGTACGCGGAAATATTGCGCCTGCGGGCGCACGCGGCGGGCGGGGACGCGGCGGACGGGGACGCGGCGGGTCGCACCTGCGGGTGCGGGGTTGACTGTCTTTGCGCGGAGGGCGCATGCTGCGCCTTGGTGTTCCAATTATGACCTAGGGGAAGACATCAATATTAGCTCTGTTCTATGATGAAGGGTAGAAAAGGTTAGAAAAGGTTAGAAAATGCTAACTCATAGTAGGAAACATCCTAGCAACTTATAATATACACCAATCGCAAGTGTCTATGGGTAAGTGTAAGTGTCTATGGTGAGTGTAAGTGTCCATGGGTGAGTACGTGTAAGTGTCTATGGACGAGTGTAAGTGTGTATAAGTGTCATAGTGTGTATAAGTGTCATAGTGAATGTGTGTATAAGTGTCATAGTGTATGTGTGTATAAGTGACATAGTGTGTATAAGTGTTAGAAAAAGACTAACTCATAGTAGGAAGCATCCTAGCAACTTGTAATATACACCAATCGATTCCTCATACCTTATAACCTAGGGGTAGACACCCATATTAGGGCTATTCTAGGCTCAGGGGAGGCTAGAAAAGGCTTGAAAAAAGTGGCACTCAGTTGGCACTATGTGGCACTCACTGGGCACTATGTGGCACTCACTTGGCACTCATTGGCACTCACTTGGCACTCATCGGCACTCATTGCACTCTTCACTTGGCACTTCACTCTAGCACCACCCCAGCACTCATAGAATAATCATAGAACACTAATAGAACATCACTAGATACATACGTTCAAGTTAGGAACGAAATATGTGACGGGTGGGACACGAGTGGCCAAAAATTAGCGTGGCCAAAATTGACCCATGGTATATGGCAAGGTCAAAGGCCGAAATATCATGGTCAAACAAGGTTAAGACATCAAAAAAGGATTAAGTCCCTAAAGGGTGGCCAAAAATTAGGGTGGGCCAAAATTGACCCATGGAAAACCAAAGGGTTGATCGAAAAAATTAGTGTCATAGTGAATGTGTGTATAAGTGTCATAGTGAATGTGTGTATAAGTGTAAGTGTGTGTGTGTGTGTGTGTGTGTGTGTGTGTGGTGTAGCCATTTCACGCACTGGGAGAATGAAGGGATACATCTGCACCGGGACAGCACGTGATTTGTCGGGACATTTTCACTGTCCCGATAAATCAATTTGTCTTTTTTCTTGAATATCTTAATGTTTTGTATTATATTCCTTCGAAAAAAAGGTATGTCCTGATTTATGATATTAAGACGGTTTTCACACTTTTTTTGTGTGAAAAATTTATTTTTACACTTTCCATTTTGGATTTCTTTGGCTTCTTCCTGGCTCTGGGGAACGAGTAGGTACCGATAATATTGTTTTTCTGTAATAAAATCGATATTGTAACCATCGATTATTGTTTCCTATTCTTTTCTATAATAAAATCGATATTGTAACCATCGATTACTGTTTACAGTAGCAATTGAATATATTTTCAAGTCGACTGATAATGCCATTAATGATCGATTATTCTTTGTTTACATTTTGTCTGGTTTTGATGAGTGAGCAGCTATTATAGTTTTTTTTATAATTAATTAGAGTTTTGATAATGTAATTATTGGAATAATACTAAGAATATCTTTAAAATATAATAATTTACAATAAATTGAAATTTTTTAAAAATAATATATAGTTGTAAGTTATTGACAAGCCCTAGAGTGCTTTGTGGATTTGCATGAACATGTTTTAGGCTTGGTGTATTCTATAATGTATAGTTATTGACAAGCCATAGGGTGCTTTGTGGGTAGTAGTAGTGCAGAGGGGTGTCACCCCCTATTTTTATGAAAATCACAGGATATACGCTAAAAAAAATAATGAAAAAGAAAATCATCCCTCTCTTTAGAAAAAAAAGTAACAGCCTCTCAAAGTTGCTAAAACAAATAGACTTTTCATTTTTAATTTTGATCCATCAAGGTGAGGTCTCATTTCAGACCCTCTAGCTCAGGTTATGATAAGTTTTGTTAGGCATACACAGAGAAAATCTATGTATAGCCTACAACAAATCTTATCATAACTTGAACTAGGATGGCCCTAAAACGAGCACGAGGCCCACTAATTTTTTTTTTTATAAGAAAGCCTTTGGGAAAATTTTAAATTTGAGAGGCTAACTTTTTTCCTAAAGACATATCATTTTCATTTTTTTAAAGCTTCATTATTATATTTTTTTAGAGTATATACTGTGATTTAAAAAAAAATATGAGAAACTATATCAATTTTTAATAACTTTAAGAGGCTGTAACTTTTTTTTCCTAAAGAGAAATGGATGATTTTCTTTTTCATTATTCTTCATTATTATTTTTTTAGAGTATATCCTCCGATTTTCATAAAAATCGGGGGTGAATCCCTCTGCACTACTATTACCCTTTGTGGATATGTATGAACATGTTTGGTGATTGGTTCTGTTGGCTTGACTGGGACAATCTCGATAGGCCCATGTGGCTTTTTACTGTCTCTATTCCTAGGAATATCAAAACATTGATTGATTTAAAAAATATTAATTTTTTTAGAATCCGCTAACTCAACTATTACCTTTGTTTAGGCTGTAGGGCCTAAAGTGTTATAAATTTGCCTCACCGTTTCTATAGTCACCCAAGACATAGATAATGCGATAAAATGAAGTTTTATTCAGTTGGTGTATAAGAAAACCTTATGGGAGTTTTTAAACTTTGCGAGGCCGTAACTTTTTTTTCTTAAAGATGTCACTTATTTTTGTTTTTTTTTATTTTCATAATTTTTTTTTGATTCTATATTGTGATTTTTATAAAAATCTGAGATATAGTGGTTCTGCTATATAATTCTAAAAATACTCCAAATAACTGGGAAGACCATTTTGGTATAATACAATAATTTAAAAAAAATATGTTATAACGCTATGAAAAGTATACTCAGCTCTAAAAACCTTCCACTAGGGATGGAAAAAAATATTGATATTTCTTTTTCAATTATCAATACATAGGCTACATAGGTATATAGCATTTTTATTTTTATGATAATCGGTAGTTTTTCTGATTATCAACGTTTCAATTTTCCTATAGCTATATAAGCAAATGTTCATGTGCTATGCATTTGTTTTATTTTTAGAATACATTAACAGTATTGGAAACAAATGCATGACATACAGAATATATATAGTATATATATATATATATATATATATATATATTATATATATATATATATATAATATATATATATATATATATATATATATATATATATATATATATATATATATATATATATATATATATATAATATATATATAACGGTATATATTTTTGAGTCAGTAATAGAACCCAACACACCACATCTCACACAGAAGACGCCACACTGGGCTGAAAATCAGCACCATGGGAGGGTCCTGTCATACATGCATTTTAATGTAAGGCAGCAAGGTTATAGCATATAGTATAAGGTTGCTATATATATATATTTATATAAATATATAGAATATAGTATATATATTATATATATATATATATATATATATATATATATATATATATATATATATGGTATTAGACTATTAAGACATTAAGAATATAGAGACAGTAAGAAGCCACATGGGCCTGTCTTGACTGTCCCAGTCAACCCACTTAACCAAACATGCTCATGCAAATCCACAAAGCACCCTAGGGCTTGTCAAATTACTGTAACTACAAATCCACCAATTTGGCTTAGTCAAAACTAATGATATATATATGATACCCAAACCATCCACATGCATTAGTAACTAAGTTATGGTCATGCATGCAGTCTGACATTAATAACTACTGTAACTAAAAACTCGCCAATTTGGCTTTGTCTAAATATATTATATGATACCCAACCCATCCATATATCTATCCAACCCTTTCTTAAATGTTGCAATCGAGTCACACTCAACAACCTCCTGTGGCAGACTATTCCAAAATCTTAACAACCCTATTACTGAATGCATGCTTTCTTATATCAAGATGGCATGCTTTCTTCTTAATTTTCCTATTATGCCCCCTGGTCACCTGTCCATGCTCTACTATGAAAATTTATTGGTCTCTGTATTATCAATAGATGTAAATATTTTGTAGACTTGTATCATGTCCCCTCTGAGAAATCGCCTTTCTACAGAAAACATTCCTAACTCCTTCAGCCTCTCCTCATAGCTCTTACCCTCGAACCCAGAAATCATCCTTGTTGCACTCGCTCTAGCAAATCTAAGTCTTTCTTTAAATAAGGGGCCCAAACTTGTGCACAATACTCTATAACTGGCCTAACATAGCTATTATACAGTTTACTTATAACTTCCTTGCTCTTGTAAACAACATTGCGATTTATTATGCCCAGCATCTTATTAGCTTTATTTCTAGCTTCCAAACACTGATTAGCTACTTTCAAATTACTGCTTATAATCACACCTAAATCTTTTTCTTGGTCCACAGACTCAAGCCAATCCCCATTCATATCGTAGTTAAAACTTTTATTTGAGTAACCTAGGTGAAGAACCTTACACTTTTTACTATTAAAATTCATTTGCCACTTATCTGCCCACCCAAGAAGTTTATCAAGATCATTTTGAATCTTTATACATCCTTCACTATTCCTAACTGTGGTGGCCACTTTGGTATCATCTGCAAACTTAGAAACCTTGCATTTAAGTCCCTGGTCTAAATCATTTATATATATGAGGAACAATAATGGCCCCAGCACTGAACCCTGTGGGACACCACTCTTCACTATTTCCCATGATGATTTATTGCCATTTAGTTGTACACACTGTTTTCTATTCCACAACCACTTTAATCCAACCATATACCACTCCACCTATACCACATTGCAATAACTTCTTCATCAGCCTTATGTGGGGAACCTTATCAAAAGCTTTGCTAAAGTTTAAATATACAATATCAACTGGATCTCCTCTGTCAATGCAGTCAGTAATGTATTCCATAAATTCTAAAAGGTTTGTCTGACATGACCTACCCTTTCTGAAACTGTGCTGGGAGTCATACAATACCTTGTTACCTTCTAAATATGTCTCTATATGACCTTTCATTAACTTTTCCAGAACCTTTACCACCAGAGATGTTAAGCTAACTGGCCTATAATTTCCCAAATCTTTCCATTATTCCTCTTCTATATAGGCACAACATATCAGTATGCTGTTTTCCAGTCATCTGGTAACTCACCAAATGTTATAGATTGCTTAAAAATCAAATACAGTGCCTTTGCAATACTGGTACTACCCTCTTTCAGAATTCTACCATATATACTATCAGGGCCTGCAGCTTTACTTGGATCAATATGATCTAATAAACGTTTAATATCTTTTACATCAAATTCAAATTCTGTAAGTCTATTTGTTACATGCATACAAGAACTATTAGTCTCCAAACTATTATCTAATCTTTCCTCAGTAAACACTGAAGCAAAATAAGCATTGAAAATGTTGACCAACTCCTTATCTGAACTCACTAAATTTTCATCAATTTTAATTGGACCAATTGTCTTACTCTTACTTTTAAATTTATAAAAACTAAAAAACTTCTTCAGGTTCTTATTACTATTCCTTGCTAAATTAATTTCTGCCTCTCTCTTTGCCTTTCTTATTGACTGGTTAAGTTCATTTCTATTTTTCCTATAATTTTCTAAATCATCTTCCCTATTACTACCCTTGAATATTTTAAAACATCTACGCTTTTCATTAATTTTCTCTCTTATCTCTCTATTCCACCAAACAGGTTTTCTCTTCGCCACCCTAATGGGTTTATCTTTAAAACATACTGACTGAATATTCATTAAAATTTAATAAAATAGTTTTATTAAAGTTTGTTTAGTGGCAAGCTTCTGGCATAATTCCAGAAGCTTGCCACTAAAGAATTTTCTTAAAAAACTTAACTTAACTTTTCTGAACTTAGAAATTTTTTTGAACTTAGAAAATTTTTTCAGAAAATATACACTGATTCAAATATAGAATAATACCATATATATATATATATATATATATATATATATATATATATATATATATATATATATATATATATATATATATATATATATATATATATATATATATATATATATATATATATATATATATATATATATATATATCAGGGCCCTCCCATGGTGCTGATTTTTTCAGCCCAGTATGGCCTCTTCTTTGTGAGCCGTGGTGGGTTCTGTACACTGATATTAACAGAGTCAACCACTTATAAATAGCATATATATATAGATATATAGCAAAGATATATACAAAGAGTATATAGATATATATATATATATATAGTATATATATATATATATATATATATATATATAAATATATATATATATATATAAAAATCATATATAGATTTATGACGTCAATAGTAATATATATATATATATATATATATATATATATATATATATATTATATATATATATATATATATATATATATATATATATATATATATATATATATAGTAGGATATTAGAAAAATAAGAAGAGTAAGAATTAATATGAGGTGCAGCATAATGTGTAGTTTTGTGTTTTTATGTAATAAGTTTTAATTTTGATGTAGAAAATGTAAAAGTGATTACGCTACTGTTCTTGATAATTATTACTGGTGCACATACAAGCACAATATAATGAACATGGGCAAAGGTAATCATTTAAATATGTAGGTATGTTCCTAACCAAATGAAACTAACTCCTCCACACTTAGCTACCTAACCTAACCCACCTACCTAACACTAACTTAACCTACTTAACTCTAATCTAACCTATTGTAAGGAAACCTAACCTAACTCTAATTAATATATCATAATGAAACATAATCATGTCTATTGTAACAAAAAGTAATCAAACTTTAAATGATCAAAATGGTATCTTTTACTTCTCTCTTTTTTCCTCGTATATTCTCCCATTGTCCATTTTGAATGATTTTCAACAGTATTTGTAAACTTGTGTTATTGCTTAGATTTATTTATTTTTGTATTTACTAATTTTTTTTTTTTTTTAGGAAATTACCATTTTTCTTTATTATTCATACGTAATTTTTATAAATTTTTTGATTGCTTACTATTAACTGTATTGGATTTTACATTAAAGGTATGTTTTTTTTTTTTATACCGTACTTTAAATGATTTCAAAAGTTTTAATCTTTATCTGATATTATTATTATTATTATTATTATTATTATTATTATTATTATTATTATTATTATTATTATTATTATTATTATTATTATTATTATTATTAAAACGATGTAATAATAGCCAAAAAAAATTTAAATTTAACATATAAAGTAACTTCACAAATGTGTCAAAAAAGTTCTAAAAAAAGACACAACGGAAAATACTTCATCTAAACTTCTCCAGAAGAAAAATCATGTCCACTTCTCAGAAAGGGTGTCCATAAGTCCGAAAAACTCTAAAGTAGGGGGCTTACAGCCATCCTGGAGGTTCAAAGGTAAGAGCGTCGGACTTTCCTCTCAGAGTCGCTTCGTCGAATTCTTTTTCCTTTGAAAGCTAAGAAGAAAGCTATTCCTGCTGAGATCATTTCTTCAGGACTTAAGAGCTTTGTTGAAGACTTGTATATTGTTGCAATATTTCGCCTCCGAACTCGAGGCATCTTCAGGCAGAAATGAAATTAATTTGTGGGAACGGCTATTATGAATATTTTGTTAATAGTTCCACAATATAATAAAGCGATGTTATAGCCAAAATAACAAATGTGTCAAAAAAGTTCTAAAAAAAGACACAACGGAAAAT
>JABUQX010118661.1:35000-37500 GCA_015478945.1 Trachelipus rathkii | reverse complement strand
CGGAAAAATGTCACTATTTCCGGCCGGAATTCCGGCCGGACCGGAATTCCGGTACACCTCTAATATATATATATATATATATATATATATATATACAGCAGCAGCATAGCAGCAATATATATATATATATATGCTATATATATATATGAAGGTTAAGGCAGTATATATATATATATATATATATATATAGCAGTTAGTATATATATAGTATATATAAGAATATATATATATAGGTATATATATGGGATAGAAATATATATATATATATATATATATATATATATATATATATATATATATATATTACAGCATCATCGAATTTAATGAAGAATATTCCTGTTCCTACCATTGTTCTATCTCATATCGTGAATTATCGGATTCGGAAATCGAGTGAAACTTTCCTGCAGAAAATGATGGCACCCAATACTCTTCCAAAACATCAACACGTTTATGAAGACACGATGAATGGAGGTTCACAAGAAATATACGAAGAGTTAACTTTAAGGATGTTAAGTTAATAAATGAATTTAATTTAATTAAATTTATTATTTTTAATATCTTTCATTTTAAATTTTCACAAGTTTAAAACCAATTATTTTTGATGTTGCCTCCATATAATTATATGAATTAGATGTTTGAAAATGTCGCGTACGCAGTTGATTAGCTTTCTTCATCGTATCAAAGTATCTCTTAAGGAACTCCAATAACAGGTTTGTCTGCCTGTCGCCAGTTATCAAGTTCTCCTATGCTTTTACATTTAAAGTTGTTAACATCTCTTCCTGCTTTAACGCTTCCAAAATTTAAAGATAGTTAGATATCGGTGTTAAAAGGTCTGTGTATAATAAACTGGAAATCTTTTCTAAAATGGAAATTGATATTTTGGTAAAGTTTTTAAGAGATATATATTCAGAGCAGACCCTTCATCTTCATTATTCCACATTAAGGAAAGTGTATACCTTCATTAAAATGGCACAAATCAGGAATATATTTCTAAAAGGAGCATCAGGTAATTTCGATTTTGATTTTTGAAAAAAAAAAAATTAAGAGTTCTCTGGTTTGACAAATTGGCCGCAATAGATAATTTTCTACGAAGATATGATGTCTGTTTAATTATGACAGCGAAAGATTTTGGTATTGAGAGAAACATAAAAAGGCACTGTTCTTTAACTGTGCAAGTCACAAAGTGAATGATGATGTGAACGATTTGAATTGCGTCCCAAAAATACGTGGTTGAATATGCTAAAAGCCAATGCTGAGATTTCGAAAGAAAGGTGTACGAAATATATATAAGGAGGAAAAAAGGAAGACAAAGTTAAATATGTAGAGAAAAAAAAAGGTGAGTGAACAGTTTGGAAGGAGAATAAATAGAAACTTGCAAGGGGATAGGAAATTCTTCTAGAAGAAAAAACGAAAGATTAAGAAAAGGATTAAGGGAAATCTTCATAAAATAATGAATAGGGGTGGTATATTTATGAATATTGAAATGGATGTTAGGAGAGTTGGAGGGAACACTTCGAAAATCTGCATAACATGGACAATGATGAAGAGGGGATAGTGAATGTGTGTGAGTTTGATTGTTCAAGAAGAAATATATTTTGGGAAGGAGGCATTATGAGTAGAGTGAGAAAGCTGAAGAATGGTAAATCAGCAGGTATAGATGGAATTACTGGTGAAATTATCAAGAATGGAGGCGAGATTGTGATTGATTGGATATAGAAGTTGTGTAACAGCGTTTATGAATGGTATAGTTCGAACGATTGGAGGAGAGCAGTAATAGGACAATTATATAAGGGTAAAGGAGAACTGTAGGAGAATTAGTTTGAGTGTTTTAAGGAAGATAAATGCTGGTAATTTGGTTGAAGGAGTGCGTCGAGGGACTGGTGGTGAAGAACAAAGTGCATTTAGAAATGGTAGAAGATCTGCAGATCAAGTTTCACATTGAAACAAATATGAGAAAGAAGAAAAATACATTGAGCTTAGGTTTTATGGACTTGCAACACGCGTATAGCGAAAGAAGAAAAATAAATTGAACTTAGGTATTATGAATTTGCAACAGGCGTATAGCAGGATTAATAGGGAAGCTTTGTGGCAGGTGTTGGTGATATATGGTGTTGGAGGTTGGCTTCTGAATGGAATCGAAAGTATATATGTCAATAGTGAGCTAGTATAAGAATAAATGGAGTGGAAAGCGAATGGTTTCATATTAACTGTGGAGTGAGGCAGGGATCTGTTATGTCTCTATGGCTATTTAATTTGTGTATGGATGGAGTGATGAAAGAATTAGAGGTAAAGTATAGGTACGTGTTAGACTGATGGAGAATGATCGAAAATGGAGGGTTATGATTTGGTTTTGTGTAGCGAATCTGAAGAAAGTTTAAGAGGATTGGTAGAGGGGTTTGATAGTTTGTGTAAAAGGAAGGATTTTAAGTAAATGTAGATAGAGTAAGGTAATGGTAGTGGGTGAGGAGAGTCCACGTTGTGAAATCATGTTGGATGGTGA
>JABUQX010118661.1:22500-27500 GCA_015478945.1 Trachelipus rathkii | reverse complement strand
ATTATGCTATTATATATATATATATATATATATATATATACATATATATATATATACATATATATATATATACATATATATATATATACATATATATATATATCATATATATATATATATATATATATATATATATATATATATATATATTATATATATATATATATATATATATATATATTATATATATATATATATATATATATATATTATATAATATTTATATATATATATATATATACATATATTATACATATTATTATATATATAATATATATATATATATATATATATATTATATTATTATATATATATATTACATATGATATGTTATATATATATATATAGAGAGAGAGAGAGAGAGAGAGAGAGAGAGAGAGAGAGAGAGAGAGAGAGAGAGGGTAGAGAGGTATAGAGAGAGAGAGAGAGAGAGAGAGAGAGTATGAGGGAGAGAGAGAGAGAGAGAGAGAGAGAGAGAGAGAGCACTGAGTAAAAAGTTGCTGGAGTCGCCACTGATTATATATATAAGAGAGAGAGATATATATAAGATAGATAGAGAGTGTAGTAGGTAGGTGGTATATATATGAAGGTATATATATAAGTTATATATATGTTATATATATAAGGGATATATATATGATATATATATTATATATATGTATATAGTAAGGTATATATATATATATAAGATGTTGTTATGTTATATATACATATATAGTTGCTATACATGGCTGGTTGGCACAGCATGCAGCAGTATACAGGCGTGTATATATATGAGCGGTGGCAGAGGTTACAGCAAAGAAGATATATGTTGCTGGAGCAGTTGTTGTTGTTGTTGGTTATATATATATATAGCATATGTTATATAGCAGGGCAGCATATATAAGTTATATATATAAGGTTTTTATATATATATATATATACATATATATATATATATATATATATATATATATATAGTTTTTTAAAGAGATTATATTACGCGTATACATCAATTAACTTATTTATATATATATATATACAGTATAGCAAATATATAAATAGTTAGCATAGTATATATATATATATATATATATAGCAGTATGTTGATATTATTATTATTGTTATATATATATCATATATATATATACATATATAATATAATATATATATGCTATATATATATATATGGTTGTTACAGTATAGTAGCAAAGATATATACAAGATATATATATATATATATATACATGGCCATATTATTATATATATATTATATATGTTGTTGCTGGTTGGCTATATATATATGTTGAGCAGTATAGCATATATATATAGTTATATATGATATATAAGAAGGCTGTATATATATACTAAGGTTGCTGCTATATATATACTATATATATATATATATATATATGTTATAGTTGTTATAATATTTAGTTATATATATATATATATATATATATATATATATATATAGAGATATAAAGGATATATATATATATGTTATTATATATATATATATATATATATATGAACATTATCAGATATCCAAGCTTTACATTTACACTTTTATGCTAAAAAAATATATATATATTTATATATATATATATATATATATATATATGAGAGGTATATATATATATATATATATATATATATATATATATATATATATATATATATATATATATATATATATATATATATATATATATTTTTTTTTCTTTTTTCTTTCCTCTCCCAGGAAGGATTCTTCATCCTGTCAGCCGCGCAAGCATCTTTCTCCAGACGTCCCTCTCCTGCACTGTTCCTCTTCTCTTCAGCGCTCTCATATTTGGTAGCTGATATCTTTCCAGAGAGTCCTCCACCGATTCCGCCCATCTCTTCTTCTGTCTTCCCCTTGGTCTTCTGCCCTCTGGTGTCCATTCCCATCTTCTTTTCGGCATTCTCTCCTGCTCCATCCTCTCTAGATGTCCCCACCATCTCAATCTCCCACATCCATCTTCAGTGTCATCTTCTTCACCCCTATATCTTCTCTAATAACTTCATTCCTTATTCTGTCTCTCCTACTCTTTCCAATCATAGTTCTTAATACCCTCATCTCAGCCGCTTGTATTCTACTCTCCTCTCTTCTCGTTGTTGTCCATGTTTCCGCTCCGTACAGCAGTGTCGGAGTCAGTATGCTGTTAAAAATCACTTTTTAACCTCTATTCCGATGTTTCTGTCTTTCATCATGGGGTATACCGCTTTCATAACTAATCCATACTTTTCCATTCTTCGCATAATCTCTTCCCCACTTCCTCCCTTTCTGCTAAAACATCCTCCGAGATAATTGCAGGTATTTACCGCCTTCACCTCCTCCTCCTCTCTCACCATCATTCTCATCCCCTCCTCATTTCCTCCGGTTACTGTTAATATCTCTGTCTTCTGTATGTTCATCTTCATCCCTGCTTCCTCCAACTCCTCCGCAAACAACTCCACCACCTCTCGAATCGCCTCCTCATTCTCGCTCCAACATGCCAGATCGTCCGCATATGCCATTATGTCCCCTTCAAATTCTCCCAGTCTCTCTTTCACTTTCCTTATCACCACGTCTAAATATAATATAAACAGCAGTGGTGATAAAACACTTCCTGCTTCACTCCTGTTTTCACCTCAAACCATCTATCGTTCTCGCACTCAGTTCTAACATTACAGCTGCATTTGTCATACATACTTTCTATCGCCTTCTTTAATCTACCCTTCACTCCATAATTCCTCTCCATAGCTCTCCAGAGTTTTTTCCTTGGCACCGAATCGAATGCCTTTTGCAGATCGATGAAGGCTACAAAGAATCTCTTGCCATATTCCAGCATCTTTTCAGTGATCATTCTCAGTGTGAATAAGAGGTCCGTCGTTCCTCTTCCCTTCTATATCCGTACTGTTCTTCTCCGAGTCTCGGCTCTACCTTAATACCTTAATAAATATTCTTTCGCATATTTTCGTCAGATGGTCCATCAGTGAGAAACCCTTATAATTATTACAGCTTCCAGCATCTCCTTTACCTTTATATATCGGTATTATTATTGCTTTTCCCCACCTTTCCGGCACCTTTCCCTCTCTCCAACACTTGTTCATCAAACTGATGATTCTCCCTTTCAGCTCCTCTCCTCTCTCCAACACCAACTCCACAGCCACTCCATCCTCTCCTGGAGCTTTACCCTTCTTCATCCTTTTTATTGCCTCTTCATATTCCTCCACCGTTATCTCTCCGCCTTCATCCTCCTCTTCCTCCTCCCTCATCTGATCTGCAGCTTCTTCCTCTTGTTCTCTGTATTCTACATTTAGCAGATCTTCATAGTATTCGGTCCATCTATCGTTTCTTTCTTCCGGTCTCATAAGAATCTCTCCGTTTCTATCTTTTATAATTCTAGTTACACTTTTTGGTTTTCTATACGCCTTCGCCATCTTAAATAGCTTTTCTTCCCTTCGCCCACATCTCTCATTATTTCTCCTGCTCTCTCCGTCTCCATCTTTTTTGCTCTCCTCTTTATTTTCTCTGCCTCATTCCTTGCCTGTACATATTCCTCCCTTGCTGCCGCTGTTCTTCTTTTCAGCCACTTCCTCATTTTCTGTTTTTTTCTTAATTGCTTTTTTCACTTCTTCGTTCCACCATGGTGTATGTCTTTTCCTAGTACCTCCTACCCATCTCTTACCAAGAGTTTTCTCTGCCACTTCCCTGATGACATCCTGCAAGTCTTCATTTTCTTCTCCATTTCTTAGGGTTTCCTGCATTTCTCGTTCATAATTTCGTCTCGTTTCTTGTTCTGCCAACTTCTCCACTCTGATTACTGCCTCTCTTCTGCTCATTTACTCTTCCCTCCCCTCTTATCTTCATATCCGCCACCAACAGTCTATGATCCGCATCCAAGGACACTCCTGGGATCACCTTTACATTCTTTATCATCCTTTTATCGGAGACTATCATGTAGTCTATCACCGATTTTTGATCGAATTGTTCCGTTACCTGATTCCATCTATACCTCGTAAAGATAAGGAGACTCTCTATTTGAAAACGTGTTCATTATTTTTAGATCGTTTCTCACACAAAAATCAATCAACGCCTCTCCCTCCATGTTTCTTGTATCCTCTCCAAATGGTCCCAATACTCTCTCCATCTCTCTTTTCTTTCCTACTCTAGCGTTGCAGTCTCCCATCAACACGCACCTCTCTCCCTCCTCCTCCATCCCCACCTCTTCTTCCATTAATTCCATAAATCTAGTTTTTTCATCCTCTGAGTGCCCCTGTTGTGGTGCATATACCTGGAATATTCTATACTTTATACGGCCTATCTTCAACATGCACATCATCAACCTCTCATTTATAATTTTTACTCTCTGTATACATGGTGACAGTCTTGGTCCTACTATAATTCCGACACCATGCTTTCTTATTATATATATATATATATAAAGATATAAATAGTTATATATATATAAATATAAAAATATATATATATATATATATATATATATATATATATATATATATATAGATATATATATATATATATATATATATATATACATAGTATATATATATATATATATATATATATATATATATATATATATATATATATATATATATATATATATATATATAGTTAATATATATTTATATATATATATCTCTCTATATATATAGTTATTATATATATATATATATATATATATATATATATATATATATATATATATATATATATATATATATATATATATATATATAGAGAGAGAGAGAGAGAGAGAGAGAGAGAGAGAGAGAGAGAGAAATATATGGTCGTCGTTCCACCTTCCTGACCCTTGAGTTTATATAAGCTATGAAATAAAAAGAAATACCTGGCAGTAAATATGGCATAAATACGAAATTTGGAGACTTCATAGCTTTTTTCAGGCTCAATTTTCGAAGTTTTTTTTATTTTTTTTATTTTTTTTTTTTTACAGATTATTTCAAACACTGTACTATATATTAAGTTTAAT
>JABUQX010118661.1:15000-17500 GCA_015478945.1 Trachelipus rathkii | reverse complement strand
TTTCGAGAGATGAAAGGGCTTCTCAAGTCTCTCACCAAAGTCGCAGGACAGCTGAGTGAGGCCGCTGCTAAACCGACTCGTACAGAAGAACAACCTTCATTTCAAAATAGAAGAAATGCTCATAGAGAACGTAAACAAGGCAACACTGTAAATGCGGAGTTGTTAGGCGAGTTATGTAAACCACACTCCAGATTTTTACATAGAAGTTACACATGTCATTCGGAATTTTGTCCTATGTATTCTTTGGTATTCCCGCCAAATGGAGAAAGTCGGCCAGCCCATGAGTCTCATCCCCAAAGAAGGCAGGGAAACGCATCAGATCCCCCCTCGAACAGGAGTTAGGGGGGGAGGTGAATATTTTAGATGAAAATTATCGTATTTTTAATTATGGGAATTTTGCTGAAGTAAATAATTTGCATGCGTATACTAGTAGGTTTAATAATAAATATAATAATAGGTATGTTTGGTATTCTAATGGGAATAATAATAATAATAATGATAATAATAATAATAATAATAATAATAATAATAATAATAATAATAATAATAAATACTGTAAGCTTTGAGTAATTTTAAGAGTAACGAGCAAGGTGCTCACTGGCATGTACAAGAAGGTCATCCTTCTTCCAATGAAGCTCTGAGTATTCCGACTATTGACAAGAGTATCGATGTGACCCATACGATACCCACGCTGGCTTATAGCGGCTCACAAAATATATTAATTATGGATGCTCCCACAGGAGAAAGTCCGGTCATAAATAATTTGTCTGTATTAAATAATGTAAGAAATTATAAACTTTATACAATTGTTGATAAAATATCAAAAAGAGTCTTTATTATCGACTCAGGTAGTGAGATCAATTTACTCCCTATGGATGGAGACCAGAATGTATCGATTATTGGTCAAATTAAAGCAGCAAATGATACCGTAATTGACATATACTCGCGCGAAATTGTTACAATTGATTTTGGGTTAAAGAGAACTTATGATGTAGAATTTTTAACAACTAAATTGCCAATTTGTATATTAGGTATGCCGTTTTTAAAAAAATTTTCGTTTAATATTAATTTTGAAACAGATATGTTAACTGATACTCAGAGCAAAGAAGGTATAAATTTATGTAATAACACGATTTGTAGAGATAAGGCTTTTATTCATACTCTCTCTCAATTTTCTTCTTCTGTAGCTCATAATGAACTTTTTAGTGATATACCTATAGTTAATAATCTGGTAGTTGAATTTAAACATTTATTTATAAATGCATATTTACCGGAAAATTTTAAGGTTCGGGAAGAGCAGCTTAAAGCTTGGGATGATTTGTTCAGAGAATTTGGGGGAGGGGGGAACGCTGAGTCGAAACTTAAGAATAGAAATGGTGGGGGGGATACCTTTGCTTTACGTGGGGGGGAGGAGACGAGCATTCCAACTGCTATCTTGAAGGAATTAGCTTCACTCTTTCCTTATAAAACTAATATAAGCGGAGTTCCAATAAAAATGAAACCTCGTCGTATTCCTCATAAACTATTCGAACAAACAAAGAGGGAGCTATTAAATTTAGTAAAAGCGAAAGTTTTAAAGAGGGCACCATCGCAATGGAGTTTCCCAATCAGCGTTTTGGAAAAAAATGGGGGAGGGGTACGAATCGTGTGTGATTTTAGAAAACTTAATTCCGTGGCGAAAAACGATGTATTTGCTATGCCGAATATAAATGATATATTTAGTGGGCTTCATGGGACAAAGGTATTAAGTAAGCTTGACGTCACGAACGCGTACTATTTACTGCCTTTGGCAGAAGCCGACCAACATTATTTTACTATTAGTACAATGATCGGAAATTTTTCTTTTAGACAATTACCGATGGGATTTAAAAATTCGAGCTCATGTTTCATGAGATTTTTAACTATATTACTTCAAGGCATTCCCGGTGTACACGTGTATTTAGACGATATTTTGATAGGGACCAAAGATTTATCAGACCACGTGTTGGTACTTAAACAAGTATTTGAGAGATTAAATTATTTTAAAATTTGTTTAAATAAAAAAAAAATGCGAATTTGGGGTAAAAAGATTAAGTTATTTGGGTTTTGACTTGACGGAAGAAGGGCTTGCGCCATTATCTGAAAAAGTTAAGGAAATAATTAATGTTCCTCGGCCGGTAACCATAAAAGAAGTACGTTCGTTTGTTGGCCGAATTTCCTTTTACCGTCAAAATATACCGTGTTTTACAAATCTAACGTTGCCTTTGTATAATTTTTTAAAGGGAAAAAATAGCTCTAATAAAAAAATCACGTGGTCTCCCGAGGCTGAGAAGTCTTTTGTAGATATAAAACAAGCGATTCGTCACGCCTCACGACTCAGGTTCCCTGCAGTCGATGCTCCTCTCAAAGTGTACATTTATGCAAATAATAAAGCTTTTAATACGGTAATTATGTCGGACGATGAGAATGGGACTCCTTTTGCTTTTTATAGTGGGTCTTTTAATACAACAGAAAAAAAATA